>ML777853.1:86794-113822 GCA_009831015.1 Picea engelmannii | reverse complement strand
TCACTTTTGACTTAAAACTCCTAAGTCAAAGTGAAATTAGAATCATAAAGTAAAGTATGAGGGTAAAAGTCTTCCCCCTTTGTGCTTAGAGACTCATAAGCACATGGGGACCACTTTCCAAGGTATCCAAATCTCAACACAGTGTGTCAAAAAAATAGAGAAATTTCATTGGTTGATTGTCCGAACAAGCCATGTGGTTCAATTGCAGGCTGGAAAGTTCCCTTGATCTTTTCTGGAAACCATGATAATAATAATAATAATAATATAATTTTAAGGTCACGGCCAAGCCAGACACGAAATTGGTGAATGAGACCCCCTTTTTTGTGGGACAAGGGACCCCCTCTGCCCAACGATTTGACTTGGTAAAGTCTACGGAGGTATCCTCTGGATTTTAACTTTTATCCTCTTAGGAGGAAACACATGCCCTTAACCATTAGGAAAAAGTTTGAGTTTCTTCTTTTCTCCAAATTTGGCTTTTGCAAAATCAATCGGTCTATGGTTGCAGCTGATCTGAAACCCTTTTGGCTTTTTGATGTGTTACGTTGGTGATCTCTCGATCCGTTTTTGTCGGCAACAGTGCCCAGGTCTTCACATTCTCACAGAATCCGTGGCTCTAATTGAGCTTTGATACCATATCATGATACCAGGCAAATCAAACACATGAAGGTAACCGATATTACTTGAGAGAGTTCTTCGCATCGCATTGATTAATCGAGGAGTGAAAACCTCCTCAAAGGGTCCAGACATTATGAATGTTGGATAGACTGAGACATACAAAAGTAAAACCCGTAGTCTAAACGTTCTACGAAATGATTCTTTTTCGGTGATATTTTCCGGGGACATTTGTCCTAAATCCGGCGAGAAATTGTTTGATGCGCAGGTTTGAGTGATTATTTCTGTATAACCCGAGTGCCCCTGGGTTTTTCAGCATGCTGAATCTATTTCTGCATTCAAAAATGGATTTTAAACAACGAAAAATAGTGATTTCGAGTAAATTTATATCGCCGGATTCCGATGACAAAAGCCATTTTGCAGAACAGTTAGACAACGCCAGAGTAAAATAAGACACAAAAACATAATATAACATAAAGTAAAAATGACTTTAATAATGCGTATGTCTATATCTAATTGACCATTATTATTCAGACATTTACTTCAACACAGGTTACCATTACCTGAGAGAATAGGTCACACAAATATCTCCGAAAATCTCTATGTGATGGCTACAAATGTCAAAGTCTATTGATGCCCCACAAATGATGCTTTAACCAATATCATAATAACTAATGTGACCAGTAGACTGTAAAATTTCAGACCCCACCCAGTTTCAAGTCTCGCTGATTTTTATCAGTATTTAATGGCCAAACCCAGTTTTATGATAGCCATAAATCCTCGGCATGTAAACATAATTTTCAGTACTGAAACATGAGAATTCTGAACAATAATAAATGCAGAAATTTAAAATATATCAGCAGCACTATATTCAGAAAATTTGCATAGAGATTTTTGGTTTAACGACGACCCTGGAAAAACCCACAAGGGGAAAACCAGTGAGAGGGATTTTTATTATTCAGAGCTTCAGAGAAAATTTCTTTTACAGCAGATTCATCTTCAAAAAAATTACACAAACTTATCTCAGAATTTCTTCAGCAAAATCCCTTCAGAACAACCCCAAAATTGCTCCTCGATTTCTGTGCCAGAAATCCGTACAAGTGTACAGCTGTCACAACATTAATTGCTGTATGGACTGTCTTGAAATCTGTGCCCTTTTTCTGAGTTGGATGTACGAAATTTATAGCAGAATCAGCACCTTGAAAATCGTGCCTTCACCTCGAAAACTGTGCCCAGAAAACTGAGCTGTACGGCCCTCTATTTCTGTGCCAAAAACTGTATTGACTGTACAAAAATCTCTCCAGAAATTTGTGCCAGCAGTTGCCTCAATTTCTGTCCAAGTAAAACTTGTGTGGCAGCCTTGGAATGCATGCCAAACTCCTCAGAATTCTTGCTTCTGTCCTCGATTTCTGTGCATAGAAAAGAATGGTACGACCTCTAGAAATCCGTACTGTATGGCCTCTAAATATTGCTGTAATGTTACCTCGATTTGCATGCTAGCAAGATGCATTGGAATGCGTGCCTTAGCTCTGCTAATAGCCTCCTTCCTCAAGCTTGACTTCTTCTCTTCTTGCTCTCTCAAAAGAATGAACAACAACCCTAGAAGGGTGCGCCCTCCTACCCTAGTCGACCTCATGGAGGGAGGTGAAGAGTCATCTCATCCAACGGTTGAGATTAGATGAGATCAAGGGTGGAGATTAAATCACTTAAGTCACCCACTTTCCCTAAGTCCAAAAGGTCACCTTTTAATTTACATCTCATAAATTAAAATGACTAGGGTCCACATTATGCACTTTCTCACCCCTTAGGCGCCTAGGTGATGAGAAACACTTGCCTAGGTACTTTTTAATTATTTTAACACTCTCGCTTACTGAGGAAAGTGTTACTCACCACTCCAAGCTTGTCCCTAAAGAATACAAACTTGCCTTCGCCCAAGGCTTTGGTGAGTATGTTTGCAACCTGCTCATCTGTAGATATGTACTGTAGCTCAACTGCTCCTCTCTAAACATAATCCCGGATGAAGTGATACCGAATCTCAATGTGCTTAGACCCGTCGTGAAAAACTGGATTCTGAGAGAGTTTAATACAACTCTGATTGTCACAGTAAATCATAGTGGGCCTCAACTGCACACCAAATAATCCCACTAGCAACTTGTGAAGCCAAAGATCCTCACAACTGGCCTGATTGGCAGCCATATACTCATCCTCTGCAGAACTCAAAGCCACTGACTTTTGCTTCCGATTGAACCAAGACACCACTGCTGAGCCCAATCCGAAACAACATCTAGAAGTATAGCCCACCAATTGAACTCCATCCCCTCTTTGATAGTCCATACCATAATCCACTGTACCACAAAAATATCTGAGCACATGTTTTACTGCCACCCAATGCACTTTCCTAGGCTCCACCATGAACTGACTAAGAGTGTTGACAACAAAACAAATATCTGGTCTGGTATTGACCAAATACATCAATGAATCGATCGACTAACGATATAAAGTGGAATCAACCAACTGTGACTCAGAAGCATGAAGCTTCTCCCAGTTAGTAATCATGGGTGTGGTCATGGGCTTACAATCCTCCATCTGGAATCTCCTCGGAATGTCACAAACATACTTCCCCTGTCCCAGGAAGATGTGTCCATGCTCCTGCCAAACCTCCAATCCCAAAAAATAATGCATTAGTCCAATATCAGTCATCTCGAACTTTGAAGCAAGGCTCTCCTTACAGCTAGTGATGAGTCTCTCAGCCCCTGTAATGAAAAGATCATCACATATAGCAAGAGTATGAGAGGATTCTCTCCAACCACAATGAAGTATAGGTTGGGATCCACCTCACTCTTCTAAAAGCCCAATTGCTGCAAGTAGGCATCAATCCTAGAATACCAAGCTCTGGGAGCTTGTTTCAGCGCATACAATGCCTTCTTCAGTCTGCACACAAGTCTCTCTCCCATGCACCTGAAAGCCCAATGGCTGCTCAATGTACACCTCCTCCTGTATGAGACCATTCAGAAATGCAGTCTCCACATCCATCTGATGGATCTTCCAACCCATCTCTGCTGCAATAGAGATCACTGACTTTATCGAGGTATATCTAGCAACTGAAGCGAAGGTCTCATCATAGTCAACTCCCTCAACCTGTGAGAACCCCCGAGCCACAAAACGAGCTTTGTACTTCTCAATGCTGCCATCTGCAACATACTTGAGTTTGTAGAGCCACCTGGAAGTCACCACTGACTTCCCCTCAGGTCTAGGAACAATCTCTGAAACATCATTCTTCATGATGGAACTGTACTCTTCCATCATGGCATCTCTCCAAACCTGTCTGCCAACAACCTCCTCAAAAGTGGAAGGCTCAGACTCCCTGATGTTGCTCACCATCGCAATGTAGCTGCAAAATCTCTTAGGAGGTTTACTCTCCCTCACAGCCTGCCTGGGATTCCCCACTGAACCCTGTGCCTCCCTCAAAGTGTTCTGAAGCCACTTGGGCTTCCTCCTCTCTGAAGTAGTGTCCCCTGGAGGGGACTCTCCCTGCTCAACTCCATCACCTGAAGACTGTGAACCTGAAATAGAATCTGGAGAACTCGATCCTGAAACCTGTAGACCAGTAACCTGCGATCTTGACATCTCTGGCTCTGTAACCTGTGGTCCAGTCGTCACTGAAACTGGTGGACCTGAACTCTGTGTCACTGAAGTCTGCTGTTGACTCACCTAAATCTGAGGTGATGACTGCTCACCCCTCTGAGTCCCTCGTGACTTCCTAAAGGCTCCATCCTCCTCAAATCTCACATCCCTTCACAAAACTGTCTTCCTCAAGGAAGGGATGTATATGCGGAAAGCCTTTGAAGTCTCGCTATACCCAACAAAGATCCCCTTCTCTGCCGTGGGTTCTAGCTTTGTCCTCTTCTTAGAAGGGACATGTGAATATGTAAGGCACCCAAAAATCCTAAAGTGTCTAACATCATGCTTCTTCCCAGAGAAAGCCTCCTCAGGAGTCCTGTCCCCCAATGCTTTGTGTGGACTCCGATTCTGCAGATAAACTGCAGTATAACATGCCTCTGCCCAAAGAAAAAGTGGCAGCCCCTAATCATACAACATGGCTCTCGCAGCCCCAACTATGGCCCTGTTCTTCCTCTCAGCAACACCATTCTGTTGTGGGTTGTAAGGAACAATCAACTCTCTCCTGATGCCCTCTCCTGCATAGAAGTCAATAAACTCCTTGGAGGTATACTCACCCCCATTGTTTGTCCTTAGAACTTTGATTTTCCTCCCAGTTTGGCTCTCCACAAGAGCTTTGAACTCTTGGAACCGATTGAAGATCTGTCCTTTGGTCTTCATGAAGAAAATCCAAGACTTCCGAGAGAAGTCATCAATGAATATGACATAGGATAAACAACCACTCAAAGATGCAGAAGATATCAGACCACATACGTCAGAATGAATCAGATCAAGTATACCTGTTGCTCTGCTGTCACTGCTTGGAAAAGCAGTCTTGGTGTACTTTCCCAAAGCACACCCTTTGCACAACTCTCGGTGATCTGTACTGAACTCTGGAACTCCAGTCACAATTTCCCTCAGTATGCTCAGAGACCCATGATGTGGGCCATCCTCCTGTGCCATAGCTCACAAAGATCACTGCTGCTGTTAGAATGAAATAATGCACTCGCTGGCTGAAACATGAGCTTGTACAACTTCTCATGTAGAGTCCCAATCACTTTGGCCAAAGTGATACTGGACCCCTTGTGAAATAGGAGCACCTGTCCATCACAGAACAACACCTCATAACCCCTCTCTTCAATAGCTGAAATTGAAATCAAGTTCTTTTTCAAGCCAGGAACATTTAGGACCTCTCTCAACAACATGGGAGGTAGAGACTCCCTCTGAAATGATACTGTCCCACTACCAACTGCCTTGACCACCCGATCATCTCCAAGCACTACCTCAAGATCACCAATCTGTGTAAGATCTGTCAAATGTTCACGAACACCTGTCATATGGCAGGAGGCACCACTGTCAATATACCACACACTGGAATGAGTGGTTCTAGTGGAAAGACATACCACTAAGGTAAACTCCTCCACCTTTGCTGAAGCTGCTGTCTGCTTCTTCTTCTTATTAGGACACTGTCTTGCATAGTGCCCAAACTTGTGACATGCAAAGCACTTGACTTTGCTCATGTCCTTCTTGCCTTCACCCTTCGGTTTGTTTCTTCCTTTAGGACCCTTTTTGAATTTCATGTTCCTGTTAGTAGTAAGAGCCACATTCTCCTCATCATGACCTGTAGATGAATTGACATGCACATAACGTCTCCGAGTCTCCTCCTGAACAAAATCATCCCAAAGACGTTCCCACTTGGGAAGGTTCTCCCTAGCCACAATGCCCTCAACAAAAACAACCCATTGTTTGGAAACTCCATTCAATGCTGTTTTCACAAGTTCACTGTCAACAATGGCCTCCCCAACAACTCCAAGTTCATCCCTCACCTGTGTCAACCTGGTAAGATATGTGACCACATTTTCAGCCTTGGTCATTTTATTGCTTTTCAGTTTTTCTCTCAAAACTATCTTCCAGTTCTCATTTGTACTTAGATACAACTTCCTCAAGGACTCCCACATCTCATAGGCATTTACCTTCCTTGTCACATGAGGAATCAAATGGTCCTTGATGGCATGAAGGATAATTCTCTTAGCCTTGATACTCTTCTTGGTGTATGCTGTTAGAAGAGTAGCATTTGTGGGTACGCTCACTGGGTTTGTTGTGGAGTTCTCAACAATATCCCACAACTCACTTTCTTGCAACAACAAGATCATCCTCTCCTTCCAAGCACCAAAGTTTACTGCCCCATCAAGTCTGTCCTCAACCATTAAACCGGTAGCCATTGACCCTTTTCTGCTGAAAATGAAAAATTCAACTTTCTGTCTGGTGAAGTAATTTCTGTCCCATTTTTCTGACTTGCTGATATAAATCTGCCTTTCTTTAACTCAGCTCTGATACCATGTAAAATTTCAGACCCTAGATTTTTATCAGTGTTTAATGCCCAAACCCAATTTTATGTGAAGATTTTCCAGGTCCTATCAAGCTGCCAACTAGGTCTGTCTTTGACCTCAAGTTGGCTCTAAGTTTCAACTGTCAATGAAGGTATTGCTGTTGTTTTAGGACAGCCAATAGTTTAGGAACTTCTTGCTGAGTTGTTACGGTTACATTCACAATTTTAGGTGCTCTAGCATGTAGTTTTAGTCACCAAGGGTTAGCACATGCATACTAAAATAAATGTAACACATCTAGAGATCTTTACAGCTGAAAATAAAGCAGTTCTAAACTCTTAACACACATGAAAATATACACAGGTATTTTTGGTCAACATGACCCTGGATAAAACCCCCTCGGGGAAAACCAATTTGGAATATATGTCTATATATGAGGAAAATAGATGGTGGAATACAACAAGTACAAAATATAGATGAACCTGTTACAATAACAGCTTGATCCAAGCTGAAATACAAGTCCAAAAGAAGGAAGAGAGCCCTAGGATGGGGTGCCCCTCAGAAATGCTGCCAAGACCACTGAAATGATGTCAGATGCCAACTAGAAGCTCTGATCTAGAAACCCCTCCACAGTACTCTGATACTGATGAGTAGCCTCCCTCTGAAAACCTCACTGCAATCTGACAACTCTAAGGGCTCCCCACTGATGATGTGCCCTCCTCCTCAGAACTGGAAGCTCCGCACTAAATAAACTGGGCACTAAGCCTACTGACTCTCTCCATGTAAGGAGGCGCCCAAGATTGCCTCTCCCAATGCCAAAAACCTCATCCTCTTGCTCTCTCTCAAACTCAAAGAGTGAACAAATGAGTGAATGGCCTCTCCTTGGCCTCTTGCGCCATCCTTTAGGATGCATAAGGAAACCTAAGAATTGGGTGGATGAGATCATCTCATCTCATCCCTAATCAATGGTTGAGATCAACTCATCTAAATCTCAAACGAAAACCCACTTTACTTAAGTTTCCATAGTTTGACTTTATGTCTATTAATTCACCCACTTTGTGAATTAATTGTCACTTTAGGCTAAAATGACCAAATTTCACTTTTGACTTAAATCTCGTAAGTCAAAGTGAAATTAGACATAAAGTACATAGTACAAGGTACAAAGTACTTCCCTCATGTGTTTAGAAGCTCACAAACACAAGGGGACCACTTTCCAATGTACCCAAATTTCAACACTCCCTCTTACCGAGGAAAGTGCCCGTCCCTGTAGTGGACATGGTTTCCTCCTGGCATATACTCGGTGAGTATGGCTGTATCCTGATCACTAAAAATAGTCGACACAAATCTGCTCAATCTACGTGATCTATAGATGGACGTGTCTCTCCACCTATCCAAGATCACCTAGATCTTGACATCACACCAAAGATCTCCACCTTGGTCTCCCACCAAGGATTTCTACCTCCTGGCATCTCGCCAACGGTCACTACTCTTGGC
This sequence comes from Picea engelmannii, assembly GCA_009831015.1. Lineage (NCBI taxonomy): Eukaryota > Viridiplantae > Streptophyta > Pinopsida > Pinales > Pinaceae > Picea > Picea engelmannii. Next base: position 105,732 of record ML777853.1, on the reverse strand, counting down.
ATCTCACCAATAGTCACTCTCTTGGCATCTCACCAAGAGTCTCCCCCTCTTGGTATCTCACCAAGAGTACTTGGATCTCATCATCTCACTAAGATCATCAACTTGGCCTCTCGCCAAGTAGCTTCCACTTGAAGTGGATCCAGAACTTGATTTGCCAGTCTCTGTAGCCAAGTGAGGCTCAAGCCTCCGTGGTGCCTTGCTGCTCCTGCTCATCAATCTCTGATGCTCTGAAGCTGTAGCACCAACTCTCTATCTTCTTGACAACTCTGAAACTGAAGCTATTCTGGGTGGACCAGTCACCCACTTTGATGGTGTCCAAGAAAACCGAGTCTGATCTCCCTCTGAATCACCGCTATGAGTCAGTTGGTCCTCCTCAACTCTGTCTCCCCATCTAATGCTGGATGGTGTAACAGTAGACAAAGTAGTCACAAATGCACACTCTCTCGCAAACTGCTCATCGAACTCAAGCTCCTCTGCTGTTGTTGCTAAAATATCATGCTGCTTCTTCTTCTTGGGACACTGTCCTGCATAGTGACCCATCTCTTCACAAGCAAAGCATCTCACTGAGCTCATATCTCTCTTTGTCCCACTGCTGCTCTCTCCTCCCTGTGGTGGGGCTGCAAACTTGGGACCCTGTTGAGCTCCTCGACCGGTCTTCTTCTTGATCTTTGTCCAAAGAGCAAGGTCCTCATCACCCTGACCTGACTGTTGTTGCTGCTGTCCAGAGGCCTCTGCTATAAGTCTAGTCTCCTCCTGGACGAAGTCATCCCACATCCTCTCCCATGTAGGCATAACCTCCCTGGCAACAATGCCGCGTACGAATGGACCCCAAGGTTTGGTAAAGTTGTCCTCACCATAGAGTTGGGGTTCACCACCTCTTTGACGGCTCCAAGCTCGTCTTTGATCTGGGTGTATCTACCAAGGAAAGAAGTAACTGACTCATCCTCGAGCATGCGAATGCCCCTCAGTCGATCATGAAGAACCAACTTCCGGTTCTCATTAGAGATCTCATACAACTTTCATAGAGATGCCCACATCTCATATCCATAAGTCTTCCTAGTTAAGTGGGGAATGATATGATCCCATACTGCATCACATATGGTCCTCTTTGCCTTGTTGTTCCTCTTCTTGAACTTTGCCACCAAGATGGGAGCAGTAACAGGAACAACAAGAACAAGCGCCTCAACTATGTCCCATAGTTCGAGGTCCTCTAATACAAAGACTATCCTCGCCTTCCAAGGTGACCAATTGCTAGCCCTGGCTAGCCTGTCCTCAACACGCATCTGAGATGCTGACATGTTTGCCAAATTGCACTCCAACTGATGCTCAAACTGCAAAGGAACGCTGCCTCACTCCTGTCAACACAGGTGTGAAAAGTGGCAAGTGAACTCCGACCTCACTCCTAGCAATATAGGTGTGAAAAGAGGTCGTGAAACACAGCCTCACTCCTGTCCCCGCAGGTGTGAAAAGAGACTGACCAAACTGTGCACAAACTGTTCTACAATCTTCTTCAAAATTCTGCCCACAAGCAGCCGCTAAAAACTGTCAATGGCTGTCGACAAAATCTGCCAAGAAGATGTCTCTAACAACAAACTCATATGCTTTCCAAACTACTCAAAAAATCAGCCACCTCAGCTCTGATACCATGAAGATTTTCCAGGTCCTATCATGCTGCCAACTAGGTTTGTCTTTGACCTCAAGTCGGCTCTAAGTTTCAACTGTCAATGAAGGTATTGCTGCTGTTTTAGGACAGCCAACAGTTCAGGAACTTCTTGCTGAGTTGTTATGGTTACATTCACAATTTTAGGTGCTCTAGCATGTAGTTTTAGTCACCAAGGGTTAGCACATGCATACTAAAATAAATGTAACACACCTAGAGATCTTTACAGCTGAAAATAAAGCAGTTCTAAACACATGAAAGTGTACACAGGTATTTTTGGTCAAATTACCCTGGATAAAACCCCCACAGAAAAAACCAGTTTGGAATATATGTCTATATATGAGGAAAATAGATGGTGGAATACAACAAGTACAAAATATAGATGAACCTGTTTTAATAGCAACTTGATCCAAGCTGAAATACAAGTCCAAAAGAAGGAAGAGCGCCCCTCAGAAATGCTACCAAGACCACTGAAATGATGTCAGATGCCAACTTAAAGCTCTGATCTAGAAACCCCTCCATAGTACTCTGATACTGATGAGTAGCCTTCCTCTGAAACAGACCTCACTGCAATTTGACAACTCTAAGTGCTCCCCACTGATGATGCGCCCCCCTACTCAAAACTGGAAGCTCCCCACTAAATAAACTGGGCACTAAGCCTGCTGACTCTCTCCATGCAAGGAGGCTCCCAAGCTTTCCTCTCCCAATGCCTGAAACCTCATCATCTTGCTCTCTCTCAAACTCAAGGAGTGAACAAATGAGTGAATGGTCTCTCCTTGGCCTCTTGCGCCCTCCTTTAGGATGCATAAGGAAACCTAAGAATTGGGTGGATGAGATCATCTCATCTCATCCCTAATCAATGGTTGAGATAAACTCATCTAAATCTCAAACCAAAAGCCACTTTACTTAAGTTTCCATAGTTTCACTTTATGTCTATTAATTCACTTACTTTGTGAATTAATTGTCACTTTAGGCTAAAATGACCAAATTTCACTTTTGACTTAAATCTCCTAAAGTCGAAGTGAAATTAGATTTAAAGTATATAGTACAAGGTACAAAGTACTTCCTTCATTGTTTAGAAGCTCACAAACACAAGGGGACCACTTTCCAAGGTACCCAAATCTCAACATTATGACAGCCATAAATACTCAGCATGTAAACATATTTTTCAGAACTGAAACATGAGGATTCTGAACAATGAAACATGAGGATTCTGAACAATAATAAATGCAGAAATTTAAAACATATCAGCAGCACAATATTCAGAAAATTTGCACAGAGATTTTTGGTCTAACAACGACCCTGGAAAAACTCTCAAGGGGAAAACCAGTGAGGGATTTTTATTATTCAGAGCTTCATAGAAAAATTCTTTTACAGCAGATTCATCTTCAGAAAAATTACACAAACTTATCTCAGAATTTTTTCAGCAGAACTCTTTCAAAACAACCCCAAAATTGCTCCTCGATTTCTGTGCCATAAATCTGTACAAGTGTACGGCTGTCACAACATTAATTGCTGTATGGACTGTCTTGAAATCTGTGCCCTTTTTCTGAATTGGCTGTATGGAATTTATAGCAGAATCAGCACCTTGAAAATCGTGCATTCACCTCGAAAACTGTGCCCAGAAAACTGAGCTGTATGGCCCTCGATTTCTGTGCCAAAAACTGTATGGACTGTACAGAAATCTCTCCAGAAATTCGTGCCAGCAGTTGCCTCTATTTCTGTGCAAGTAAAACTTGTGTGGCAGCCTTGGAATGCATGCCAAGCTTCTCAGAATTCTTGCTGCTGTCCTCCTCGATTTCTGTGCATACAAAATAATGGTATGGCCTCTAGAAATCCATATTGTACGGCCTCTAAATACTGCTGTACTGTTACCTTGATTTGCGTGCTAGCAAGCTGCCTTGGAATGCTTGCCTTAGCTCTGCAAATAGCCTCCTTCCTCAAGCTCGACTTCCTCTCTTCTTGCTCTCTCAAAAGAATGAACAACAACCCTAGAAGGGTGCGCCTTCCTACCCTAGTCGACCTCATGGAGGTAGGTGAAGATTCATCTCATCCAACGGTTGAGATTAGATGAGATCAAGGGTGGAGATTAAATCACTCAAGTCACCCACTTTCCCTAAGTCCAAAAAGTCACCTTTTAATTTACATCTCATAAATTAAAATGACTAGGGTCCACATTAGGCACTTTCTCACCCCTTAGGCGCCTAGGTGATGAGCAACACTTGCCTAGGTACTTTTTAATTATTTTAACATAGACAACATTACAACACATTCTAACACCTGTATCCTCTCTCTTTGCTTGGCAGCTTGAGTGAACTATGTCCTGAACAAGAACGATATTTTCGCATATGGGCCCACCAGAGTCAAAGCCTTCTTGCTCCTCCGAGATTAACTTTGAGATGAATTTCCTCATCCTTGAGGCAATAACCATTGTAGATATGTTATATGAAACATCGCAAAAAGAGATTGGCCGAAGTCTTTCTTGCTAAGGAGGTTGGATTGATCCCTTTTGGGATATAATAGCAAGGATAGTGGAATTTATTTCAATCCCCCAATTTACCATCATTTCTGCACTCTTCTACCATAGTAACAAGGTCATCTTTTATTTTGTTCCAAATAAGCGGGTAGAACTTTGCCAAGAAGTCATCTGGCCCCAGGTCTATGTCTAGATGGAATGAAAAGACAATTTAATTCTTGACTTCCTTTTCTGTTGCAGGTCTATACAGAAATTTGCAATCACTTTCACTGAGAACCTTTGGGATATTAGAGAGGAGGTTTTCTTGAGTGTCTTCCCTTGATACTCGGGGTTTCGTTAAGAGCTCCTTAAAGAAGAGGTGTGCCTGTTCCAATATTTCAGCAAAATCAGATATAGATTTGCCATTTGGGAGAGAGATTTCACTTATTCTGTTTGCCATTCTGTGGAAAATTTTGGTATTCCTGTCACAGAATTTTAGCCAGACACTTCTGGAATTTAGCCTCCAGAATTCTTCCTAGGGCTGAGCTGACTGCAATTTATTGCTAAGTTACCAGGATTCGGATACAGATACGGATCCGGATACGGATTCGTCAGATTTTTGAAAAACCAGGATCCGGATACGGTGGGGAAACGACAGGTACAAATAATATAAAAAATAATTTTATAATTTTTAAAAATAAAACTTATATCCCATCTCACTATTTCCGCTAATGAAAATATTTTTAATAATGCCTCCCATTTTATGTCGAAGACACTAAACATGCATTTGTATTTAACATTTAAGAGAGATCTATATGTAAAACTATACTAGTTCCACTTTCTTGGGGCTAGAAAATTTGCCAATTTTTTTTATGGTAAGAATTGCATCTTTAAAATATGATTAAATATAATTGCTAGTGTACCAATACACAATCATCATATCATATGACAGTCTCGTGAATTTTTAAAAATAAAACTTATATCCCATCTTGTGAATGGAGAGACCCATAAAAATCCGCTTCACGCCTATACATAAATAAACACATAAAGAGCTGGAGAGACCCATAAAAATCTGTTGGAGAGACCCATAAAAATCCATGCCTGTTAGGTTTGTTGTAGCCGGATCCACCTCCACCACACGGGATACAGTTCAGTTTTTTAGAAACGGCTGTCTGCCGGATCCCAAGCGGATCCAGCCGGATCCGGATCCGTATCGGAACCGGGGATCCGCGGATCCTGAACTTGACCCCCGCGGATCCGGTAACAGAGATTTATTGTCATTTCTGTGCTCCTGGATCATAAGATCAGTATACCCCGATTCTTCAATTTCTCTTGCGTTGCAGCTAGTTTTTGTTCTGCTTATTTCCTTTTGAGGGTTGGATTAAATCTCCGATTTTCATCCATTCTGTGAGTACTAGTTTGAGGTGCTCTACCTTTTTGTCCCAGTTGTATGCTTCTTCTAAATGTTCTGAACCATCTCAGAAAACTTATCTTCTTCTAATCAGATTGTGATAAAATGAAAGGGGATAAGCCCAAAATTCAGAGGGGATTGATTCAAAGAGATGAGGTGATGATCAGAAACAGCTAATGGGATCATAGCAGAAGAGATGATCATATCTTTCTCCAGGAAAGAGTCCCAGATCAGAAGCCTATCAAGAATGTCTGCTATTTATAACTTAACTGGGCACCAGCCTTTTGTTTGACCAGGTGCACTTCCCCATTATGGCTCGATGTCCATAAAGTTCCATTATCGCAACAAGTCTTCAACAAGCTCTTTACAGGAATCTCTAATGTACACCCCACCTTTTTCCTCTCTACTACTAGAACCAGGTTGAAATCCCCAGCAACGATCCTGTTTGTGCGGAGGTGGAAATGGACTCTAATAGGGGTCGATAGAGGGACGTCCAAGAACGCTTCTCTTCCTCATAGTTATTAAGAGTATACACATTTTCTATTTCAAAAAGGGTCTGTTATTGGATGTCTTCTCTGCAGACTCATCCAGTGATTAGCGAGCAAGGTGCTTTCTACAGAGACACTGGCAAGATTCCATAAGATGGCAAGGTCTCCTGATGCCTGAGCCGCTTTGGTGGAAATATCAGCTATTACTGCAGATGGAGTATTTTTATTTTGTTGAAATTGGATCTACTTACCTTTGTTTCTTGAAAGAAGGCTATATGAGGCCGTTCCTTCTTTATTAGTGATCTTAAACTATTTCTTCTATTTAGGGACCTATCCCTCTGCAATTACATGGCAGAAACTTCTTTTCTTGGAAAGTGTTTATTATTTATTTCGGAACTAGCTCAGGATGATTCTAACACACATATTTAGAATTATAGGGTATGTAATGTACCCAATACCCTTTGTGCACTTTGAGGATATGGGATACTTCTTGAGACCACCAATTTCACTCCAAATTTGTTTCTCTGATACATTTCTTCACTGCCCTGCTATTAATTAATTAACACAGGCAGGCATGACAATACAGACTTATGCAAGAATAATTAATCATTCAATAACAATGGCACCATAAATTATAATTGAAGGCTTATACATGCAAACAGAACTGAACAAGCCAGAAAGTAATAAAATCCATAACATATACAGCATTAATTCAGCACAGTTCACAGGTAAAGTCATGAACACTTATCTGTCTGGAAATTGTCCACCAATTGGCTGCAGAAGGACATTCTACCCAAACATAAGCTCCCTATTGCACCGATTTTCTTTGCAACAGAGGCCACCCGTGAGCTGAGGCTATGAATCGACAAGGGCAAACTTTTCCTATGGCTGGCGCTAATTCTCTTTTCACAGCCCAATTCCCAGGTTCCCAGTGAATATTTACACCTACAGCAATCAAAATCCACAGCCCTCTTTTGCCATCAGCATCCACAACCCAAGGAATGGGATCCCCTAGACTGCTTAGCAGTGCTTTAGGCTATCCCACTTTCCTCCAGGGCTCCAACACAGGCTAGCCAGGAATCTCACTGCTGGGATTCCAGGGATTTTCAGCTGTAGTGAAATTTCTCAATGACAGCGACTATCATTCCATACAGTCACAATTCTCTCATAATTCATGGCTGTAGCTTTCCATAATCCATTTACACTATGCCTATGGTTGTTCTAGCTCAAGGTGTAACTCTCTAATTTCCCCAGCAGGATGGCAATTTGAACTTTCCCAAACTTGATAAATCAAATTCTGCCACTGAATAACTTGAACTGCATGAAGATTCGAACCGGAGTGGTAGTTCAAGCAGATTGGTCACTCGAACCCCTGATAATTTGGACAATGTTGATTTCAATTTTACCCAAAAACATTTGAACTCTCCCCCAAAACCTTCGAACTCTCTCTCCCTTGCATGGCTGAAAAAGGCATAGGTGAAATTGCATGTAAGTTGGAAACCATGTGTCCTCATGGAAAGTACATGTTTTTCCTCTCGTATCACTAATCCAAAGGATTAAGGACTACTAATTAAGGTTAAGGACTTAGGCTTATCAATTAAATAATATTATCTTTCTTTAGCCCCCTTGAGCCCCCCCCTATCTCCCCTTTTTTCCCTTCTTGTGGAGTCATAGCCCCCCCATTCTTTTATCCTTCTCCTTCGGCAGCCCGTGATGTATTTTTTTAATTATCATTCAATGTAGAATGATCTTTCATATTACATTGTTAAGATTTTAACCATTCATCATGTATACATATACATTACTGATCTGGGGATTGAAACTGGGGTATTACAGGGTAACCATTAACATCATTCAATTTGGTTACCATAGGCTAGCCGCAAGTGGGGTGTATCTATTATGCCAAAGTCGCCCAGGAATTGCAACTAACCCCAACCACTGTTGCATGTGCTGGCACACAGTGACAAGTGCAAACATTAGCATGTCGATTAGTAGAACTTGAACCTTGGTAGGGGCTATATTAGCTACCCATTTTCACCGACCTGTCAAGCCACCATTGACATCGATTTGTGTTTTTTACCAATGTCAAAACCTGGTTTACCGTTTGTTGCTTTCCCAAGGCTTTGTATCTGGCAGCCTTTTGTTTTCTTTCCTCCTTTTTTAGCTTACGTCTTGGCCTGTTTGGCTGAGAGTCATCTTCTTTAGGGTAGAGTGGAGGCCATTCATAGTCTGATTCCAGGGGAATGGTGATTGATTGAGGGATTTCCCAGTTTTTGACTTGTCTGCTCCATTCTGTACCAACTTTTTGGGATGCTCAGCCTTTTGCAGGGGGCTTGCATTTGGAGCCTCTGGGGGTTTAGGAGACGGGGAGGGGATTTCTCCTTCCACTGCATCTTGGCCATCCGTGAAACTTTTCTTGTTATTGAAGGAGAGTCTGTGGGGGCTTAGGACATGGGGAGGGGATTTCTCCTTCCACTGCATCTTGGCCATCTGTGAAAGCTTTTTCTATTATTGGAGGATCTTCTGAAACTTTCGTGGGCTGTGAACCTTAAGCAGTTTGATGTGCAGAGCCCAGAACTTCAAACTTGTTTTAGGAGCTTGCTGATACTTTTTTTCTCCCATCTTTTTGACTCTTTTTTTTTTTGGAACTGGCCCTTGGTTAAATCCTTCCCCTTATCCAGCTTCCATCTGGGGTTTATGTACCTGAGGTAGCAGACTTAAAATGGACCTGCTCATAATCAAATTTGTGCAAGTGGATCGAATTTCTATGGATTTGGGCAACCCTTTCTCCATATCTACTACTACACAGATCCTTACCCAGGCAGAAATACCTTCTTTTTGCATCATACTTGTTGATGTACCTCCCCAGGGAGTTTCCTATCTTCTTTAGGGTGTGCCCTCATCCCACAAGATGAGGAGGAAGGGAAGATGGACTAAGGCTGGAAGAGTATTGGGGACTTCGTCTTCTGGGTTGAATTTCAGGGACCAGTGTTTCAGAGACAGCCCATTTGCTCCCCAAAAATGGTCCAACTCTGAAATTTGTCTTTTGTTAACCTTGGATTCAAAAAGAAAGGAGTAAAATCCCTTCCTGCAGTAGAAATGCAGTAGAAATGGACAACTTTGTCTTGGATCAGAGGGGACCATTGGGATTGAATCCAGGCCCCCATTTTCTGAAGGCTCAGCCATGAGTCATTGAACTTCCCCACTGATGCATTTTCTGCAAATAGCAGAACCTTGGATAGAGGTTTATTTCTAGCTGCAATAATCCTCTCTTCTCTGGACGACTAGAAAGTCTAGTCCATTTCTTGAGATCTTTATTCTCTTTGCTGCTTCATCTGCAAGAAGCTTAAAGGCCAAACTGCCTGCGAGAGCAGGTGGGAGAAAGAAGGGGAAGGGGAGCTTGGCTCCCCTCCACTGCTTCCATGGGAGGAGGGATTGGAAACCCTAGATTGAGCTATTTGGGTGAATGCCTTGTTAATTTTCATACTATGTGTAGAAATTTATCATCATTAATAATCATAAGCTGAAAATTTGTTTTCACTGATAGGGCTTTCTTTTATGGTGGATACTGCATTTTTTGATGTTATTTAGAGGATTGGTTACGGAAATGCTAAAAAACCAGAATAATTCTCTTAGATAAAACTCACATAAAACATTTCTCATTTGTTAAATCAGTGCGGATATCAAGAAAACATGCCAGAAAAGTGTTTTGGCGGGAAATATACTCTACACCTTGAACCCAAGATCCATATTGAACTTTTGTGGTTAGATCTTAAGTACATCTGTTCACAAGTGCTACTGATATTGCATCTGATTTGGATATAGTTTCTTTTGCTTAACTGTACAAGTGGACACTAATTCTTTGTGCAGAATCATTTCATTTCCCTCGTCTCAAGGACCCCAAAACATAGCCTCTATATTATTCTTTCAAATTGGTATTTTGATTATTACTTGTGCAATGCTCAATTTTTTTTAACAGAAATGCATTAGTTCCAGTCTGTATATTAGTCTTGCAGATTAGTATCTTGATTATTGCTTTTGTAATGCTCAATTTTGTTTTAGCAGCAAAGCATCACTTTTTCATGTTGAAGAATTAACTCATTGTTGTCTTTGACAATTTGCATGGCTAAATGTTTTTGGATCTTAGCCAAGTAGTCATTCTAAGAAGTTCACCTGAATTTTCTGATGTCCAGGCCAGTATCAGTTCAGCCAAATAAGAGGATTAAGCCTGCAGATTTGTCACGTGGTCCACCTCGGATACTACCTTCTCCAAGAAGATACCCTAAGAATGGACCACCTATTCCTTAACATGTAGCAGAGGAAGATGAATCTGTCTTTCAGGTTAAATTTGCTTGTACAATAGTGGCTCGAGGAGCTTCTTCCAAGGCAATTTTGGCATGGAATGTCTCGTATAAGACTTTTCATAAATGTCTTGTGATTCTTTCAGCATAGTGCCTTCCTATGTTCATGTCTCAAAATAAGCTGAAAGGTCCAGTGCTCAAATTGAGCTGAATGAAATTAAGACCTGTTGTGCCAATTTATGAAGAAATAGAGACAAAAGGGAGGGGCTCGCTAAATGACTAGATAAATCTTCTTTTTGTACACTTGCCAGTTTTAAGAAATGGAGATCGTGCTCTGGAAGATTGTATTCAGAGTTTAGACTTCAATTACGAGGAAGTATTTTCTTTTTTCTTAGCATTGTAATGTTAAAGAGAATGGAGGTCACTGTCACGTTTTTCAAAAAGATCATACAGGTGATTTATTGTCTCTGTTACTTGATGATGTGATCTATTGAGGTAGACCAAATTTTAATAGATTATCAATTTAATCATATGAAAAAGACCTGCAGTAGAATTAATAGTCAAACAGTGAACTTATATGTTTCTTTCTTGTTATTACGAGGATTTGATATTTGATTATATAAACTACTAACTAGACTTAGTGAGCACGCTTGTCTGTTTAACGAAGTCTAGAATTTTTGGTAAATTGCTTTGTGTGCATACCATGTTGATTGTTAAATCTGTCGGTGGATCCAGAGTCATTTGAAATTGAACATGGGATATCTATGGTCTTGTCTGAGATTGCATCATATTCTGCTCCCTTTCATGCAGTCAAACAAACTGCATAGGATTTTGTGAGGCATGTCATAATATTCCTGTCATGTTTGGAAGATAAAATAGTTTATTTATAGATGTCTTTAGATTGCAATCATGTGGCATTTAGGTGCTCTAAGCCATACAACTTGTGGCCATGTGGCTGTAACAAATAGGTGATCATTTATGTTCAATGCATAAGATGCACTCTTGAAGCCTTCTTTGTGTAATGCAGTAGAGAGCTTATGCTAGACAGCTATGTGATGGGAAGGATAATGTGCTCTGCAGAATTTCTCAGATAGTGATCACTCTGCAAATAGCTGAGCATGCTTTGCCCTATCCAATTGCAGCTTTCTGAATGGTACATTGTTTCGTTCTCAATTGTGACAAAATTAAACTGTAGACAGTGAGATAATATACAAGGTTGGGATTTTATCATCTAGTGAAGGGCATATAAAGTTTATATGGCTCTCATTGAGTGATTTGGTCTTTATTTTCACCAATGTATATGTTTCTCATTATTATTTTGGCTTGTCACAGGATCTTCTGTTTCCTCTGTTCTGCTCGAAAGAATATGTTCGTTACATGGCTGTCTCCAATAATCGATTCAAAATAATAGAATAGAGGACATCATTAGTTTATATTAACTTTATCACATGGGTTAACTCAAGTTGAATAGAATAATGAACAAAGAATCAGGATCAATGATGATGCAAGCTAATCTGCTCAGACAGTGTGTACTCTCTGGCTGAGCATGCTATGGCCCATCCGATTGCTGCATTTTGAAACGTACATTGTCACTCATCTGTTGGTTACAAACAACAGTAGATGCAGACATTATATACAGGGTAGATCACAGATCATCTACGCAAATAATATATAACATTTGTTATATGAGTCTCGTGGAATGTTTGGGTTTTACGTTTATTATATACTGTGGGATTCTCATTATTGGATTTCTAAAGATGATTTAAAGCATAGGCGGTTGCATAGCTGTCCTTGGTAGTCCAGACTCCAAATTATTAGAATGGAGTGAACCACTAGCTTGTAATAGTGTTGGCACACTGGTTAGAAAACCATGTAAAATGTTCACAAAAGCAGGAATACATATATGGTGCAAGCAAGTTTCAAGATGGGTCAAAGTTTTATGTTATGCAACAAGGATCATACGGGCATATCTTGCAGGAAGGCCACCTTTTGTCTGTGGAATAGTAGATCAAACGTTTTCAGAATTGGAATAAGTCGAATTTGATTAATTACTTATGTGTTTGGTTTTTTAAAACAAACTTGTCTTTTCCAACTCAAGTTCATGTTTTGTCAAATGTGCCCCCCTGTTATATGGACTGTTAATGAATTTAAACATATTTGTGTGTATCAGTGTTTACTCATTAAGGTCATCAAGACAGGGAGTAGATATTTGATTGTAACATCCTTTTTAGCATGTTGTCAATTGAGGATTCTGTTTAGCAGGCAGGATGTAAATACTAACATCATAGTGTTCTGCAAAATCGCCTAAAACCTTTCCTGCAGGCACTGCAATTTATAATTGGTTATACCATCCTTTATCTGGTAGTGTAGACGGTACTAGGTTTGTTCTTATTTGTGCACTACCTATTATTGAAGCAGGGTTTAACTACGTAACCTCTTGAAAGCTATATGTATACGGTGGGCTTACATAAATAATCTAAACCAAGTCTTTGATAGTAGGATATGTTTCTCAATTAACATATGATGCTAATGACCTTGCCTTCGCTCTGCATTGACATAGCCAACTCTGGTATAGCTTGTTATGTGGATCCAGGGAAGATCATGATGTTAAAACCAGTATTACATGGGGACGTGGTACTCCATCGGCGATGCTCCCAAATCTTCCTTTTTGAGGGGAACACACAGAAACTCAAAAAGGGGAACATTCTGTCCCCAAATCAGATGTTCCCATGTCCCCTTGACAAAAAATTGCCATTAAAAAACTTAAAAAAGAAAAAAAGAATTAAATCACTATATACAGTTAAAATTTAACGTAAGCTAGTCCACTTTATTTTCATTTGCTTCTATTTCTCCTCTGCCCGCGATTGTCTTTAACTGCCGGTTGATTCTTCTTTGCCCGTGATTCTTACTTTATCTCTGTCATGGTTGCGTGAGAGGGGTCGACAGTGTGTATGTTGGTTGTGTTATTCTGTGAGACGGCAGGGGGCGTGAGATTGTTGCTGTGTTAGAGGGTTCTGGTTTATGTCAACCAATGTGGGACCTAGGTCCAAAACCTGCTACCTGTGTGAGCTGCGGGTGACTTCAAGTTTGAACCTATGGGCTGTGTGTTAGCTAGAGCCTTCAACCCATCGCTCTGTTATGCTTGAGCCTACAACTTGTGGCTGTTGGAGTGTTCGACAGGTGAGGGTGCTGGACAGTGGCTAGTGGAGACATTGCTGTTGGACAATGTAAAGTTGTTGACATTGCTGGACAGTGTTAAGTTGGAGACATTGTTGGAGACTTCATTTCAGAAGTCCTTTTGAATTTTGATATATCATATTGGGAGTTCACAGTTTTCATTTCAATATGATTGTATTTCGCTTTTTCACTTGTATGAGTTGTCAACTTGTATATCTGTTTGAGAGTTCACAGTTTTCATTTCAATATGAAAAATATTTCGCTTTTTCACTTGATATATGTTGTAAACTTTTGGACTTTTATGAGTTCTAAACTTCTAAACTTTTATGAGTTATCAACTTATCTTCAACATTTAGATCTATCGGACTTCTTTATTTTTCAATTTTCTAAATATAATAAGAAATACAAGGGTGATAGTCTAATTTTAAAATCCATATGTGGGTTATACTCCATAGCCCTAGCCCTTGAGAAGGTATGAAGGTTTAAGCATATTACTAGTTGATTGATAATAGGTTATTCCAACCCAGTGAAACTAAAACAAGGTCAATTTTCTAATTACAATTAGAAATACAATGACGATAGTCTAATTTTAAAATCCATGTGAGTTATACCCCATAGCCCTTGAGAATGTATAAGTATATCACTAGTTGATCAATAATAGATTATCCCAACCCAGTGAAACTAAAACAAGGCCTTCCCTGATTAATAAGAGTTGACCTTTGATCTTTTAGTGGGGACAAATGTTCCTATGATTTTTAGGTAAATGTTCCTATGATTTTTAGGTGTAGTTGCTATGTACTGCCATATCTAGCCTCTATATATGGAAATGTGACCAAAATATGGATATGACCCTATCTAACCATATTTGTTGAGATACTGTCAATTGTATCTGCATTCGTATTCATATTAGAGGTAACCATATTTGTTGAGACACTGTCAATTGTATCTGCATTCGTATTCATATTAGAGGTATGATATGACAAAAAACATGTCATATGTTTGAAACCCCAAAATGTTGATATTATCTGCATTTGTATCCATATTGATTTTATTAGAACTGGATTGGTCTCCGAATCGGTGGACCCCAATAATTGGAAACCAATGGAAATCAACAAGAATGATAAAAAAATCAGACGATAAAAAAATACATAAATTTTCAAATTTTGATAAAAAAATATTTATTCTTTGACATCCTTGTCAATCCAAACCATTACACATATGTTAAGTTTTCTCATGCATATAGCAAGGGTGCTTATAACTAAAATAGCATAGAGTGCAATCTATATCTAAACTAAAATACATAAACAAAGAGGCTTTATATAGGCTCTAGAGTCCAAAAAATATCATGCTACAACAAATAACTACAAATCATTAAAATAATTGCCTATATTGGGATCCTCATCATCAGTGTCACCTGCTAAGCATTAAAATAAGGTAGAAAAAACTTCAGTGATTTTGCTTGGGTGAAGGGTACATTTTTACGAGGGTCATGACAAAGGAGTTCAACAGTCAATGCCACCAACATTGAGGTAAGTAGCAGGCTTGGTGTTTTTGATAAAATGCAAGTTCCATAGCCTTTGTTGAATGGTGTTGTCATTGATGTCAAAGTCAGTCAGGTATTGATGATCAACATGAAGAAGCCTATGGGTTTACTTGAATAACTCTCCAAAGTGGAACTCTTATGGCGTAACTTTAAGCATGGTCCTCACATGAAGATGCTTTGAAGAAGCCTTAAAACCAAGTGAAGAATCACTTAATTCAAATGAAGAAGCCTACAAATGTCCAAGATAAAGATTGGAAGATGGGGATTGTTGAAAGTATTATTTGTGGTCAATTTGGTTATCCTATCTTTGAGAGAATTTTTACCCTGCACAGCTAACTCAAATGGAAGCACATGTTACATGGTTGGAAAACTTATTCTGAGACCTTTCCAACGATATATAGAAGTCTCACTCCCTAGGAATGAGGAGATATAATTTTTTCTGTTCGACAACTTGGCCAAAAAAATGAGAACAGTTCAACCAGACCAACCCATAAATTAAAAACAGGGACATAACTATTATAAATACAAAATGGATTTTGACATTTTAAGAGTATCCAAGCTTGTGATCTCTTAGCACAAGTTTGGTAGCGAAGGTACTCAGAGGATAAGGAGCTCTTATGAAGGATATTTTCTAGTCCTATTGTGATGTTTTGATCATTGCTATGGGTTTGCTATAGTATGGAAGGTTGATTCTTTGCATAGGTTTCTATGTGGTTGTTGGGGTTTGTGTGGACCCATGTGGACCTGAGATTTCTATGGGGACCCGATGATAATGATTAATGATAGGGACAAAGATAGTGACAGTGACAATGACAGTGACAAGGTGATTATTTTATATACATATTTGAGGGTGGAAGGAAGGGGCAAGGAAAGGGTGTTAGAGCTTCCTTCTAGTTGGAGCTGGAGAATCTAGGGAGTTGTAGCTTCCTTTAGGTTAGAGCCTTCTAACATTGCAATCACGTGAATTTTGAAATCTTGAAAACTGTAAGTCCATTTAGTTTTAAATGGGATCTAAAATTATACTTTCTCCATATGAAGTCCAATGAGGTTGGACCATTTCTCAAAATACAATTAATGGTGATGTTAAAAAGTAAAATAATAGAAAATGAAATATACAGGAGAATGTTAATTACTAGGGTTTTATTTTTTTTAATAAGTTTTGGGGATTTTTTTGTCATCTCATAGGTTGGCATGCATTTTTTTTTATATGGAATTGGCCGGTTCCATACGAAACCAACCGATTCCATACAAAATTGACCAGTTCTAGTTTTGTATAGTACAGAACTAGCCATTTTCGGTTTAGACCCTTGATTTGAATGGGCAAACCTTGTAAACTAGTCCAACCGCTTGCTTTTGGCAAATGCATGATAACATTGATCCATATCAAATGTATGATATGACAAAAAAACATGTTAGCATATAGTGGGCAAATGTTGAGTTTTATAATATGCATAAATTATAAATTTACATGTAACGTCATGACAATGTCAGAGATTGACTTGAAGCAAGTGTAGGAAGACAAGATGCATTCATAGGTAATGTCAAAGTGGAAATGGAAGCCTCCTTTGTTGAATATTTCTAATTCTATTGATTTAGTTAAAAATTAATGGCCCCGAAGCTTAAATCTAGTGGTTTCGAAAGAAAATATTTCAACAAACCTAGTAACAAAATCTTTTGCAAGTTATGCAACCATAATTGCAAGGTAACACTAACCAGAGCAAGAGATTATTTGCTCCATATTATTATTGCTAAAGCCAGTGGGGGAGTGCAAAAACTTTGCTTCATTTCCAATGAATTGAGGGAGAATTTAAATAAAAAATCCAAATCACATAAGTAAGCAAAATCAAATGAAGCCATTGCAACATAAAGGAAAACAATGAAAGATACTCATGGGATGAGAGGTTTTCCCAATTTTGATACCGTTTTTAGTTTCACCCCATCGGGTTTACATCACGAGATCATCTAAGCCATGTGGATTGTGAAGAAATCCTACTCTTTTAGATTTATAGAGACCCATCGGAAATTGCAACAAGCTTGGAAGCCATTAAAACGAAAGGAGGTAGATGCCACTATTTTTGATTGTTTCATTGGCTCTAATACCTCATTCAATACTATTAGCCATTTGTTTTGAGACATGTTAAAGGAGGTTGTAATGTTTGGTCTCACATATGGTTCTCCTATGAAACACTTAGAACTCGAGGAATGTTGGGAATAGTTAATCTGTAGGAGATTGTGGGTCATTATCAGATGCACTACAATTAGTAATGGTTGGAGCGATTGTCAAGTTTTTAGGGAACATTTCATTTATTCACCATTGATTATATGAACAAGATAAAGACGATTAAGCATAGCTAAGGTCACCACAAAATAGCAAGTTCACGAAGAGAAAAAAGTAAGTACAATAAAGCTATATTTATTCCCCTCAAAGCTTAATCCATGCAAAGGAAGGTAAGACCTTGCTTGAATATGATCCTTTGTGTTCATGTATGGAATTGAAAGCAAAGGTCATATGCTTGAGATATTGAGGGTCGTGTCTAGGAACTTGTTGACAAAGTGTTAATCTCATGGTTCAAGTAGTCATTGGAAACAAATAGAAATAAAAATTAAAAAATCCCATTTCCTCTTATCCTAAGTTTTGACATTCCCTAATCCCTCCTTTCTCCCCATTCCCTTCATTTTTCCATTCTCCATTTCTCCATAGTCCGAGTCTCTCATTATTCCTTGTCTATTTTCTTATCCACTCGTTTCACACCCATTCTCCACCTACCTTATCCACTCATCTCCATTAATTTTTCCTATGTGGACTTAGACCTATTGGCTATGTGACAGTGTATGCAAGTTATCCTAAGTCTTGGCATCTTATCCTCCTTTATCCACAAGTTTATCCACTCATTGTTTCTCCTTTGCATTAATTTTTCCATACTAACATGGATGTATTTTCCATACAGAGGCTTCATGCTATGCTATCCTAAGTATTTTCCATGCAAATGCAGAGGTGCAGAGCTCTCTCCCCTTATCCTAAGTTCCCATGTTCCCCCTTATCCTAAGTTCCCATGTTCCCCCTTATCCCTTCTTTCTTTGCATTTCCTTCTTTTTTCCATTTTCCATTTCCCCTAAGTCCCAATCTCTCCTTATTCCTTATCTATTTTCTTATCCACTCCTTCTGCAACCATTGTTTGCATGCCTTATCTGCTCCACATGGATTTTTTCCATGTAGACATAGAGGTGTTAGCTATGGGGAGGTATGCAAGTGATCCCAAGTCTTAACCTAAGTCTTAATGCCCTATCCTCCCTTATCCACAAGTTTATCGACTCCTTAATCCTCCGCATGAATTTTCCATATGGACATGGAGGTATTTTCCATATGGACATGGAGGTATTTTCCATATGGACTGTTATCGCACGGTTTGTAGGAAAGGTCCAAGAGTCTGAGTCAGGGCTTGAAACCGGCGTAACAGGAGCTTCCCCACCCACTGTCACCTCGATGGGGAGCTCTTTCTATTTAGGAGGGCAAGTCCAAGGGAGATGTCCCTAAGGCAATCTGAGTCAAAGGAAGGCTAAGGATAAAAGCCAAGTCAAGGAAAACCCCTTCCACAGATTGCTGCCCAAGTAAGATAATCAAGTAAGAATATCCACTGATGAATGCACCTGTTTGCGAGACAAAACAAAATACAAACTAAAGTATGTGCTTGCAGTGGGTTAGTACTTCATGAAATCAATGACTATCTCTATCATACATATATGAGCAAATGATTAAGTACTATTATTGACGAAGTCAATGATGGCTCAATAAATGCAAAAGATTAATATCACTTCTTCAATAAAGCATAAGAGCATTCAATTTTCAATATTAAATCCTTGTATCATATCAATAATGCAATAATATGTCAAACCAAGCTCATA
>ML777853.1:54996-67092 GCA_009831015.1 Picea engelmannii | reverse complement strand
GTTGCTTTCGATCTTTCACTGCTTTCGATCATTCACCTCTCTGTACTTATCTTCTATTTGCCTGTCAATTACAAACTCGTTGTTCTCATGTCATCTTCACTGTTGCCATCAATGATAAGCATTCGCTGTCTGTTAACTGTCTGCTGTTAAATATTTGCCAACAATTTGATCACAACACTAGAAGAGTGTTGACCTCATTTCGTATTGTGTTTCTTACTTTTGATCTTTGCTTCAAACAAGTCACAAGTGATAGCTCTAAAGGAGCTATTGTAATGATTATTCGTGTTTTTGTTTTATCTACTATTATCAAAAGAGTATTATTCTTGCTTGCTGTCTTGTTGACCTTGTTCAAGTCACATGTGATAACCTTGAGGAAGCCATAATGAAGGTTGTAGAAGGAAACATATTAGATGAGATATGAAACAGACTATGTACATGACCATATACATTCATGTACCCAAAGAGAAGAAGTCCAAGCTAGATCCTTTAGGAAGAAAGGATACATTAATGAATCTTCAAAGACATCTCTAATAAGAGACAGATTGAGACAAGCAGAGACGTTGTCCTTGAAGAAGAGATAGTTTTTCAAAGAACCAAAGAATATCAGATGGAGATTGACAGTGAGACAATACCTTCTCCCCCTTCAACAATTCAGAGGGAGGCAGACATTACTCCAGGTTATCCAGGATCTCCAATTGATATGTTTAGATATATTGCAGTAAGGCATAAAATTCCTACCTAGACTCACTCTGCAAGAGGCAAAGAAACATACAATCCTCTCAAGACACATTCCGAGAAAAGAAAAAGAGATTTTCGAGCTATCCTTCAGTCATGAGCCACTTCATTAATGCTGAGACTCCTTGTCTTAGAGAAGAAACAAGAGAACCAGTATGGAAATATGACATAACAGAAGAAAACCAATATATCTTAAAGAATGATGCATAAGATATTATTCAGGGACCAGAAAGGGAAGTCTATGGTAACTTCCAATTGGATCTATAAGATCAAGCATGCAACTGATGGAAGTATCAAGAAATACAAAACAAGATCCATAGACAGAGGTTTCTCATAAAAAAGAGGGAGTTGTCTATGATGAGACACTTGACCTAGTGAACCGATACACTTCCATCCGTACTACCATCCATGAGTTGGAAACTATATCAGATAGATAGATTCTTGATGAGTTTGGATTTCAGCAAGAGTGTTGCTGATCCAAACCTATACAATGTTGGAGACGAGACTGATCCACAGTTGATTGGATCACTAATGTATCTGGTTAACACCAAACTGAATTCATACCATGTAGTGAATGTGCCTAGTCATTTCATGAGTTAACCAAGACAGACTCACTAGACAACAACAAAACATGTATTGATATATATACAAGGCACAATTGGATATGGCCTGAGATATGCCTCCAGTGTGAAGCCGAGTTTGTAGGATATACCGATTCATATTGAGCAGAAAGTACAATGGACTGAAAGAACACATCCAGTTTATGTTCTACCATGAAGTTTTCCATGGTTTCCTAATGCAACAGAAAACAAAACTCTGTGGTCTTGAGTACCATAGAGGCAGAGTATATAAGCATCAAGTGTGCGAAGCAATGTGGATTCAAAAGATTCTAACAGATTTACTTGACCATGAGATTGGATCCCATGATGATGACCAAAAGCCATGAGTAAAATCTCCTTGAGAGCCGAGTGTTTCCTGATGGATCGAAATACAATGAGATGAAACATCCTTATTTCAGAGATAAGATGTAGAGGAAAATCGTACTCATTTAGTACCTTCCTACACATGAGCAGATTGCATATATCTTCACCAAATTAACTTCGTGAAGAATGGCTTGCTAGTTGAGAGGGAGTGTCGATAACTCCAGCCAAGACAAAATTTAAAATTCATTCGTGTGAGGCTTGGCATGATAAAGAATGCCTCCCTAGATGAGAGGGAGTGTTGATGAATGCAACTATGGGATACATCCTCCACTTACAAACCTATGAGATGTGGAACATAGCAGCTATGTGAAGCCTTTCTCTCAGCTTACAAACTTGAGAGAAATCTCCTATGAAGGGTTCGTGGTTCCTTCCCGGGATAGAGTCAGGAATGTAGAGATGACCTCCTCCATGACATGAGTGAGAAGAACTCCAGATGATTATCTGGGTGAAAATAGATCTGTTGAGTTAGGACATGCCTGTGGCTGAGCACAAGGTGAATGTGGGAAATCCCAAAAGTGTTGGGCACATCATCATGTGAACATAAATAAAGATGATGTGATGGCCTCCTTTGAGCAACAGAGTTGACGAGAAGACTCCATATGATTCTCTTGTTGGTGGCAGTGGGAAAGCATATCTGTAGAGTGGACGTGCCGGTGGACGAGCACATGTGAACATGTGAAGACCCGGTTCATCTGTGTAATGCAGTGAAACAGGTCCATGGAATTCCTATGGATGTGCCCCTAGTGGATGAGCACTAGTGGGTGTATCATATCCTTTGCTATATATTGTTCAAGAGTCATACCTACCCGTAACCCTAGTTATTGTGTAAAGGGTACATGTCGGCCCTATGTTAATATGATTAACATAAACAAGATAATTAATATTGTGAATGATAATAATAATAATAAATATAATAATAAGTATATTTGACTTAGAGAGATCGACCTTGTTGTGCCAATAGGATCCCTTGTTAATTAGTCAAAGTCTAATAAAAGTAGGAGATGATTCTCCATTGTAGAATCATATCCTTCTCATATGTTTTGGAAATTTCAGCAAGTACTTCTCTTTGGAAAAGGTGCGCCCTCTCTTGGGCACTAGTTTTCTAGGGCTTAAGCACTCTCTTGTGTGCTAAGTCATTCTTGGTGGTGAAAGGTTTTTCTCTTGAAGAATATAGCAAAGGATTTGGATGGGTTTTTCTCCCTTGTTTGAGAAGGGTTTCCCATGATATATCTTGTGTTCTTGTGCATGGTGTTTCTTCTTGTGATCTTGGTTGCTGCAACATTATCGTTTATGGTTAAGACATGATGAAATTAAATGAACTACATGCTTAACCTAGCTTATGAAAAATCAACAAGGCTCTCTGCCATCCCCACTGGTTTTAGTTGGAGGGTTTGGTTTGGTCTTGAGTGGCTGGCTGTCTTCACGCATTTGTATCACCATACCCAATCTTTGGATTTTATGGGGTTTAATGGGTTGGAAGCATTTTGTGTCACCACACATTATTCACTTGGGTATTGAGTTGTTCATGCCACTAATGGTTGCGTAGTGGGTTATATTGCTTCTTCGCATCTCTGTGTTATCTCAACATTGTTAGTTGGTTGTCTAGGAGAGCCACCAGGGTTATACCCTGCCTATGCTAAGTATCGTTACAAGATCAAAGTGGAGCCTTTGCCCTCTGTTCATAGCTTCTCCTGTCACGGAATTTGTCACCTTGTCCACGAAGTCAATTGTGGTTTTCCCTGTGTGTGCACACAGAGAAAACCATTGACTCATCAAGTCCGAGTGTTGATAGAGAAGACCATTATGGCCTGTTGGGTATACTATTGGTTGTTATGGATTGGTGATGTATTGTCAACATAGTTGATTTCATGCTCGCTCTGTTGATTATGTGACAATGTTGTTAATTTCAGTATCTAGTCACTGCATTTGTTATTATAATTGAATGGATAAGCTCAACATGGTTAATTGGATGATTTGCTAAATCGAATACACAGTCGCTGTCCTTGTGATTTTTGAATTGATAACCCAACACTATTTTTAATTGATTAAGTCACGACATTGTGCGTGAATGCGTGGGTATGTGTGGCGTTCCCACACCATGTTAGGTTGAGTTGCTGACTGAGTGTTTTCATTTCTATGCGAGTATTGCAATTGTGGTGATTATGGTTTAGCCATCCACTGTGTATGCTATGGATATTTCTGGTTGCGCTTTCAGAGATAGTCACAGAGTTTTTAAACATGGTTTGGTTGCAATTTGATCATTTATGGGACGAGATCAGGTTTATTGTTGCTACCTTGCTATATTTATTGATAGCCCAACATTATGGTTGTTTAGATTCAAAATGATTGAACCTGTACATAAATGGTCTACATTTTGCCGAATGGTCTGTGTTTTCCAAGCATAGTATGTGTCGAAATGATGGTTGTTGTCTGTGTGTTTTAAATGGCAAGTCATGGTCCTTGCAATTAAAATATTGATGGTTGTTTATTGATTTCCCACTGTGTTTGATTGATGGATACCATGCATTATTTTAGAGATCAACACAATTTCTGTGTCAGTGTGGTCTCATTACAATTTAAGGGTAAGTGGAATGGAAGAGAGATCGAGCATAATTTTTTGAGTCTGGTTTTGATGATTGAAGTAATACATGGACAATAATTGAAGTTTTGATAAAACATAATGGAACAAGTGATTGTGTGTTCATTTAGAAATTGTTTTAAATGTTAACAAGGACATTTGGTAAGGAACATAACTCTTACGGGTTGTTGTAGAAGGTACAGTCTCTTGTTTTGATGACGCTGTGTTAATGATCTAATCATGAACAATGAGCAAGTAATATACAAAATTGATTGAGTTATACACAATGATTGTTAAATTGAGCACAATGATTATTTGATATAGAATGATTTTATGGTTTACTTAATTAAACTTTATGAACAATACCCTCTCTCTTTCCCTACCATTATTTCGCTTTTCGCTAATTACACCCCGCTCGCCTTCCCACATCCATTTCTCACTCCCTGTTCTTAAAATTTAGTTACAGTTAAGATAATTCTATATTGAAACAGTTTGAAATCACAACTTCATGATTGGAACACCGTTTTATGATTCTTAGGTTTACGTTACAGTTGATTGTTTGTTGTCTTTGAGCAGTAATCATGATCCTTTCCCCCTCATTTGATCATTTTTCGCTCGATACAAACCCCTCACATATCCCATAACCTTTGTTCACCCCCTGCTCATCGACAACAGTGAAACAATTTATATGGATTGGATTGCATGAGTCTGATATGTTGCTGAGCCAAAATCTATTTCATATTTTTAAATAGTTTTCATGTATGGTTGTTAAAGGAACTATTTGCTGATCAATTATGCATACATGAATGAGTTATTCAAATAAAAGGATGAAAACCAAGGCCTATTATGCCCCTAACAAAGAGAAAACTGTTACTGCCCCTTCCACATCTTCAAATAATTCTGATAAATCCGTATCCTCCCACATGCATTGGAAGGACGATTGCTCTCATATGATCAGCCAGATGAGGCTTAAAGATTCCACACGACCTAAGGTAGGTTCAGAAGGACTAAAAGATAACAACATCAACAAGGGACATATTGCTTCACAAATTGGAAAATATGGATTTTAAGTTTTTATTGTTGATGATAGTTGACTTCAGATTTTCGTATGACATGCTTTTGGATATGTTGGTAACATATTTTGGAAATAATTGCAAATATTATTGAGATAAAATGTCAAATGTTAATACGATGATGGGAGTCACAAGGAGGGGTGTTTTTCTTAATTAACTAGTATGTTATAATTGTTAAGAGCTAAAGGGAGTCACAAGGGGTCCCACCTACTAGTTATTATTTATTTATAACCCTTATTATGATTATTACTTTCCCCCCTAACTAAAAAGTTGGTTGAGTCTCTTAATTAACTTAACTAATGAGGTGGTTCATCTACTTCAACCAATTCTAATTTTCTTAAAGGAAAAAGGAAAGGGAGGAACAAGGGGATATAGAAGGAGAAACATACTAAGGTTTTCTCTTTTAGTTTATGTTGAGATATTTCAGTTTTCATTCATTCCTTAATTTATCACAAGAAAAATTGTGTTTTATGATAGCAGGGTCTTATTGTAGACAACAACATTCAGGGTTGAATTACATCATTCCGACACTTGTTTTTTCAGAGGTGTTGATCTATGTTTGATAGTCCGTGAAGACTTGTCTGTTTGTGAATTAGTTTTCATGAATGACAAAGGATATTGTGCAGAGTCGAGTGGGAAACAATCTGTGGCAAGCTGATCCAGCTTTTAGAGTTCGGTTTTGATTTTCTGTGAGAGGTCCTTTTGTATGTTCCATCGGGGATGTCTAAGTTTGACTTTGGTCTGAAATTTCTATATGAGATTTTGTAAAGAAAATGACTCTTTGGTGAATTGGAATGAAATAAAGGATTGCTTTATGTCTCATATATCTTGATTATCATCTTGGTGTCTTACTTCTATCTTTACACTTGTTTTCAACAACTATTATATTCATAAAATCATATTAAAATGAATTTTCCAACAAGCTTTTAATTGTGGAAAGACTAGGCTATGCACTTGTAATTGATACTTGTGAGTTAGGATTTTATTTTTGATGTCTATAAACCTAGGGTGACATTCCTGTCTATTTTTCTTTAGCCAAGCAGAATCTGAAAATGCTTGAGTAAGATCATTTCATATCTTTTCCTCAACATTTATTTGGCAACCATACCGGGGAGATCTTCAATATCTCTCTGGTTAATGTTTGTACTCAATTTTCATCGATACATCTATTTTTCTGATATTGATTCTTTGAGTGTTTTATTTCTTAATGACTGTGCCGATTGCAAGGCAACCCAATATTTAGCCCGGTCTCCAAGACCAAACCAACATTGCGTTTGAATTTGTTTAACATCATTTTAGACACTGCCAATACCCATGCTGAGCGTAATCATTCTTGGGCAGCAATTGAACGAGATATTAGTGCACAAGAACATTGGGAAGCTAGACGTAGACAACCTAGAAATCAACAATGACCATATTGTTTCTTCAGTTTTGGCCTTTCTTTCATGTCCTTAGACTCTCGTGCTTCTAGAAGAAGAAGAGGCTTATCACCGAAAATCAATCCTATTGCTGAAATAGGAAGAAGGAACATTGTGTTATCTTCCAAACAAAGTGCTCTAAGGAGAACTTTGTCTGATTCATCCAGTTCATCTTTCTTTCCCTCATCTATCATCCACAAGATGGCCTCTAGTGGTGGTTCTGGTGGCACTGGAAGTGATTCATCCTCTCAGTCTTCATCTTCGTTAGTGATTGATAGCTTATATAGCCACCATATCCCTATCCGATATACCACAAATCCCACCAAAGTCATTAAAAAGTATGGGCTTTTTCAGTTTGAAGAAGACGCCACAACCACACCATGGCATGTGTCCTCTTCTCTTAACTTAGCACTTGCTACTCGTCCACTTTCTAAATTTAAGGAGCATCTTCCTAGGTTTTCAGGAAATAACACTGTCACTACAAACGAACACCTGGTGGCATTTTCTAATGCTTATCATAACATAGGAGCCAATGACAATGATACTTGCATGCGCTTTTTTGTCAATTCCTTGGAAGGAAAGGCTACAGATGATTTCTTTGACCTTCCTCATAAGATTCTGTCTACTTGGGAGGTGTTAATATATTGGTTCCGATCCACTTATGGGAAATCTAAAAGCCCAGTCGAGAAGTTAAGGGAATACAATAACGTCACCTATAAGGATGGTGAGACTATCAAGTATTTCAACTTGCGTTTCACCAAGTTATACAATCAAATCCCCTAACTTATCCGCCCTCAGAACCAAGCTTCTTTCATGCATTACTACAATGCGTTACCTTCCCCCTACCGTCATAGGATTGAGGAAAAATCCATTGATAATCTCAGTTCCACTCTGCATGCTTGTTCAAAGTATGAAGAACAACTTGAAAGAACTGGTCTTCCCCAGGGAGAGTCGGTTAGAATGACATACATGTCCGCCCTTTTACAGCTAGTACAAGACATGAACAATCATCTTATAGTATATGAGCGGAAATGAATTGTCTCCCCTCTTACCCCTGGAGCTTTGTCCTCTTTTGCACCCCCCTTTAGAAGTCTGATGGAAAGTAATTTTCAGCCTAAATCTATCTTGCCTCGAAGTTGGTGTAACTTCTGTGAGGAACACCATGAGGAAACCACATGTGAGGTAAAGAAGAGTGTCAGAGATAAGATATTTGGTAAGATACCATAAGATACTATCACTGTCCTAGATTTTGCAGAGCCAGAAGACGTCATGGTCATCAACACTAGGAACAAAGCCTATGATCCCAAGGGAAAATTTGAGCCTCCTCGCAGTTCTTCTAGCCCAAGCTCATCCTCACCTGCTGCTACTGTCCAGGTTCCTAAAGTTCCTGAGAGTCAAGGAATTACTCCCCCCCTCCCCTCTTCCAAATACAATATCTTGAATAAGTTGGCGAACATTAAAGAATATGCAACCCTTCTAGAAATGGTTTCCGTCCCTGAACAACAGATGCATCTGAAACAATTCATGGAAGGAAAAGATTCCATTGTAGCCAATATTTCCGAAGAGGTAAACGAAGAGGATTCTTCTGTAAATAAAGTAGGTGTACATAAATTTAGATATCCTATAAAAAATCCTCCTTTTTATATTTCTGTAAAGATTATGGATAATATTGCCCATTGTTGCCTCATTGATGGTTGTTCAGGCTCAAGTGTGATGTCAAATATTATTGTGGAAGAGCTAGTCTTGTCTTGTACAAATGAAAATGCCAGAAGCATGCTCTCCTATAATAGTCTACAACAAACAACCATAGGTGAGATTAAAGATGTGACCTTAGTTTTGTGCGCTCATCCCGAAATAAAGACAACCCACAACATTCAGGTAATTGATATTCCAGTAAGAAATTACTCAATCATCAAAGGAAGATATTGGCAAGCCTTAACGGGTGGATACCTCTCACTCGACGGGACAAATTTATCTGTTCCTTGGAACGAAAAAAACATTATAGTCCTTAGAGAAGGGAGGATATCACCTTACGTAGAGAGTGTCCCACAACCTAACGTAAACTATATTGAAGAGGAACTAGGAGTGTATTCCATCTTTTCTGAGGAGGATAACATTACCATGGAACAAATCAATTTAGATGATGGTATGTGGCACATTCACTTTGATGGTTGATGCTCTAATGAAGGTAACAAAGCTGGTATTATCTTGATTTCTCCTATAGGAAAAATCCATAACTTTTCTTACAGGTTGGAGTTTGCTTGCACTAAAAATGTCACTGAATTCGAAGATTTATTATTAGGCATTGAGAATGCCTATAATCTTGGCCATGGTCACCTTTCAGTTTTTGGGGATTCCGAACTTGTTGTGAATCTTGTACGTAAAATTTACTCTCCTAACATCAAGTTGATGAAATGATACACCCAAACTGTTTGGTCGCTTATGTCAAACCTTTTATCTTTCAACATCACTCATGTTAAGAGGGAGTTAAACTCGATGGCTGATCAGTTAGCTGTTTTTGCAGCCTCTCCTAATCGAGAACTTCTGCCACACATACCTAATTGTACTTTCCAATCTCTATATCGACCACATATTCCTGACAATATAGAATCTTTACAGGTCTTCCCTAATGATGAGAGCATTTGTGCTTTTATTCAAAATGAACCTTTTAAGCCTATGGATATTATATCCATAGAGGATAACAAGATTCCTAAAGGCTTGACTCCTCTAGAGAGTTCATTTTCTTCGAGTGATGTAGGAAACAAGGAGAAACAAAAATAAGAGGAGTCAAAAAGGAGGGTGGGTGAAACCATCTCCTTGAACATTGGGACACCCGATACTCCAAATAATGTTAAAATAGGCACCAGATGTTCAGATGAAGAGAAAGTGAAGTTTGCCAAGCTGCTTGGTGAATTTCAAGATGTTTTGGCTTGATCTTATGAGGATCTTCATGGTTTTGATCCTGGTCTTATACAACATGCCATCCCCATTAAGGAAGGCGTAAAACCAGTCAGGAAAAAGAAAAGACCTATCAAACCTGCGCTAGAAGCAACTATTCAAAAGGAGTTGGAAAAATTCTTGAAGGCTGGGCTCATCTTTCCAGTCAAATATTCTGAATGGGTTTCAAATTTGGTTCCTGTTCGGAAAACAACTGGTTAGATTAGATTATGCGTTGATTTTCGTGCATTAAATCGAGCTAGTATAAAAGATCACTTCTCTCTCCCTAGCATGGAAATGATTTTGCAACAAGTTGTAGGGTCACAAATGATGTCCTTACTTGACGATTTTTCCAGTTACAACCAAATCAAAGTAAAAAGGGCAGATAAATATAAAAACACCTTTATTACTCATTGGGGTACCTTTGCTTATGAACGCATGCCTTTTCGCTTATCTAATGCAGGTGCCACCTTTCAAAGTGCTATGCAAATAGATTTTGACGATTTGGTCGGTAAGATCATTCAGATCTACCTTGATGACTTAACAATGTACTCTAAAATCCGATAAGATCATTTTGGTCATCTAAGAAAATTTCTCATGCGATGTAGGAAATTTGGCATTTCTCTAAATCCTTCCAAGTCCATTTTTGGTGTTACCGAGGGCAAGCTCCTTGGACACATCATCTCCGATTCAGGAATAAGTATTGATCCTGAGAGGATTGTTGCTATCCTTAATCTACCTGCTCCCACTTCCAAGAAGGAGGTCCAAGCTTTTATGGGAGTTATTAACTTTTTCCGTAGGTTTGTTCCATATTTTACTATGATGGTCAAGCCAATTCACAATCTTCTTAAGAAAGATCATTCTTTTTCTTGGATAAATGATGTCGAAAATGATTTTGAATGGATTAAGAAAGCGATTAGTTCTGCACTGGTTTTGGCGAAGCCAGATTTTGAGAAGGAATTCATGATATATACTAATTCCATCGAGGAGGCAATTTCTGTTGTCCTCATGCAAAATGATGACCAAGGAAATGAAAAACCAGTTGTTTACACGAGTCAAAGTTTGTCTGATGACAAATTTAAATATTATTTTATTGAGAAACATGCTTTCTCTCTTGTTAAGGATGTTTAAAGGCTTGCCACTTCATTTTAGGTAAGCATATGTTGGTAAAGGTCCCTTTACCTGCTATCAAGTTTTTGCTTTCACAAACTTATCTTTTAGGAAAGCTTTCACATTGGCTTTCCAAGATCCAGGAGAAATATTTGAATATTGTGACTTCTACCACTATCAAGGGATGTGACCTAGCCCTTAACTTAGCTCAGCATGCTGAGAATGGTGAAGAAATTGATGAAGAAGATAGTTCCCTTTCAACTTTCTTTTACATTGATGATTAGATCCTCCCTGTGTCTGGACATCCTTGGTACAAGAATTTGGTTTATTATTTACATAACCAAAGATGTATAGATAACTTAGACACTCATCAAAGGAGAATACTCTGTCTTGAATCTACAAGATATGTCATTATAGGATACTTCTTATTTCGAAGATATGCTGATGGTGTGCTGCTTCGCTGTGTAAACAATGAAGACACACAAAAACTGTTGCAAGAAGCTCATGGTTCTTCAAATTTTGTCATTCATGTAGGGGGTCATTTTTCTGCAAAAACCACTGCTTTCAAGATTATTAGGAAAGGATACTATTGGCCTTCAATATTTTGTGAATCTTATGTTTTTTCGAGATCTTGTGACAAGTGCCAAAAATTTGTTGGGAAAGAACGCCTTTCAGCCATGCCATTACAACCTGTCCTACCAGACTTTCCCTTTTCAAAGTGGGGACTGGATTTTATTAGTCTTATTAATCCTCCTTCTTCAACTGGACACGTTTTCATTTTGACAGCCACATATTATTTTACGAAATGGGCTGAATTTGTCCCACTTAAGCATTCCAAAGATGACCAGGTAATTTCTTTCCTCGAAAATAACATTTTTTCCAGATTTGGTCTTCTATTCGAAATTATTACAGACAATGGTCCCGATTTCATTTCTGCTAAGCTGACTGAATTCTTAGATAAATTGGGGGTTAAAAATTTCACCTCATCAGCTTATTATCCCTAAGGAAATGGGCATGCAGAATCTACCAACAAAAATCTAGTAAGAATCGTCAAAAGGCTCATCGAAGACAAGCCTCGTCAATGGCACACTCTCCTCACTTACACCCTCTGGGCAGATCGAACTGTTCGACAACACAGGTATTCCAACAGAGGACGAACACCTTCAGTAACCACTCACATAACCAGATCAAAGATCAACACACCGATGTTTTCACGTGGTAAAACCCCTACGGGGAAACATCCACGGCCCCAGCCAACGCGG
>ML777853.1:31433-46186 GCA_009831015.1 Picea engelmannii | reverse complement strand
GCAGGTTTCGAACCGGTGACTTTAACATCAGGGAGTGGCTTAACAACACACTCCGTCACCGACTGTCCTACACCTTGGGGACGTCATATATGGTTGTTAAATGAGCTATTTGCTGATCAATTATGCATACATGAATGAGTTATTCAAATAAAAGGCTGAAAATCGAGGTGTATTATGCCACTGACAAAGAGAAATCCACTACCGACCCTCCCACATCTTCAGATAATTTTGATAAATCTGTATCCTCCCACATGCATTGGAAGGGTGATTTCTCTCATATGATTATCCAGATGAGGCTTAAAGATTCCACATAGCCTAAGGCAGGTTCAGAAGGACTAAAATATAACAACATCAACAAGGGAAAGATTGCCTCACAAACTGGAAAATATGTATTTTAAGTTTTTATTGTTGATGATAGTTGACTTCAAATTTTCATATGATATGCTTTTGGATATGTTGGTAACATATTTTGGAAATAATTGCAAATATTATTGAGATAAATTGTCAAATGTTAATATGATGATGGGAGTCATAAGGAGGGGTGTTTTGCTTAATTAACTAGTTTGTTATAATTGTTAAAAGCTAAAGGGAGTCAAAAGGGGTCCCACTACTAGTTATTATTTATTCATAACCCTTATTATGATTATTACTTCCCCCCCTAACTAAAAAGTTGGTTGAGTCTCTTAATTAACTTAACTAATGAGGTGGTTCAACTACTTCAACCAATTCTAATTTGCTTAAAGGAAAAAGGAAAGGGAGGAACAATGTGATATAGAAGGAGAAGCATACTAAGATTTTCTCTTTGAGTTTATGTTGAGATAGTTCAGTTTTCATTCATTCCTTAATTTATCAAAAGCCTAATTCTCTTTTATGATAGCAGGGTATTATTGTAGACAACAACATTCAGGGATGAACTACATCATTCAAACACTTGTTTTTTTAGAAGTGTTGATCTATCTTTGATAGTCTATGTAGACTTGTCTGTTTGTGAATTAGTTTTCATGGCTGACAAAGGCTATTGTGTAGAGTCGAGTGGGAAAAAATTTGTGGCAAGCTGATCTAGATTTTAGAGTTCAATTTTTATTTTCTGTCAGAGGTCCTTTTGTATGTTCCATCGGGGATGTCTAATTTTGACTTTGGTCTGAAATTTCTGTATGATATTTTGTAAAGAAAATGACTCTTTGGTGAATTGGAATGAAATAAATGATTGCTTTATATCTCATCTATCTTGATTATCATCTTGGTGTCTTACTTCTGTCTTTACAGTTGTTTTCAACAACTTTGATATTCGTAAAATCATATTAAAATGAATTTTCCAGCAAGCTTTTAATTGTGAAAAGACTAGCCTAAGCACTTGTAATTGATACTTGTGAGTTAGGATTTTATTTTTCATTGCTATAAACCTAGGGTGACATTCCTATCTATTTTTATTTAGCCAAGCAGAATCTGGAAATGCTTGAGTAAGATCATTTCATATCTTTTCCTCAACATTGTGCTTGAATAATATTGAGTTTACCAAACACATATTCAATCTTTTCCCAAGCTTCATCAGGGTCATCAATTTCTTTAAGGTGGATCCTTAAATCATGAGAGATGGACATTCCGATTAGTCCACATGCTTTGTCACTCCTATTAGCAAATTTGACTTTCTTATCAACATCGGTGGGTTCTTTTTTCTTTCCCAAGGCAATCCGACACACGCCTTTACTTCTTAATAAATCCTCCATATGAGATTTCCATTGGAAGTAGTTGGTGCTAGTAAGAAACATATTATTGGAAGAATCCATATTAAATGTATAGATAATATGGATTTAAAAAATGAAACTGATGATCTGGATGGAAAGATCTCGAAAAATTATGCGGTTTTTAAAAAAACAACACTAAAAATGGACATCGGATGTGAAAGTTATGCCCTTTGTAAAAAAGGCATAAACGATAACCAAAAGACCACGTGGTGGTGTAAGTTGCTTTATGAAGTGACCCAATTTTATAAAGATAAGTGGGGATCACTTTTACAATGAAGTTACTTTATAAAAGAAAAACTGCATGCAATATAAATAACTCTAAAATAAAATATTAAATCTACTTATAATGATTCACATTTATACTTGAAGTGAAATGCACTTTACAATTTGAGAATGAACTTTTTCAAAAAAAAGTAACAAAAGAGAGACTTGAACTCAAGACCTCTTACTTAATAAGGAAAATTTTAACCAAATGGTCTAGAAAAACATATTGCATTGTTTAGTAAGAGGATTGGGGTGGTTGTTGTTGTTGTTGTGGAAGATGGCCTTGGAGAGCGTGCTAAAAAAAAACTCTTTTCACAGAAGAATTTTTTTTTGCTTCTCGATGAAAACAAGGGTTAGATCTCAGTTAGATTATCTAGAAGATTGATGCAGGAGCATCCCTCACGACAAGCAAAATCAACATGGAAGCAGAAGACAACTGGAAGACGTCCAGCGCAAGATTTTGAAATTTTAAATTTTCTCTTGAAGTTGATGCGTTGAATATAAATGAGATCATTTAATTTAGGCGCCTTGGTAAGAATGTAATTAGACCTCGAGCCATACGCTCTCATCTGAAGTAGATGGAGGCATTTATAGTGGTAGATGCAAGTAGATAGAATTGAATTCTTAGATTAGACAGTTCTAGAAGGAAGGAGGGAAACCGGATATAGACACCCTCATTTGTATCATTGTAACATTAGCTAGCATAACTCAGAGCAAGGAAGAGCATAGGAGAATAGCAGAAGAGTTGTAGAAGACACCCATGTACGGATCTTGAATTAATAGAAGAAGTTGATTCAGATTCATGGCTGTTGTGTTATTCTCTGTGTATGTGTGTTGAATGCTCTGCTTATGAATATTACTTCCTGTTATGCATTTGTTATTATGTTGTGTGTATGATTTCATGGATTAAGATCGAAATATGTGAGGGAGTGAGGTGAGTTACAATTGTTTCTCCTTTGAGCGAGGATTCCTGTAGGGGGTGCAGTTGAAGTCGTTCGCAAGGAGTGCGTTGACAGAAGGCTCGGGAGTTAAACTCTTGTTCTCAACACTCAGAAGTGAAAGTGAGTTGTTGAAGCCATGCAAGGAGTGCGCAGGCTAAGGAGAGTCTCAGTCATGACACCGAGCGAAGCATTGAAGGACTTCTGCTAAGGGCATACGCAGAGTAAGAGAAGCTCGAACAACTGAAGTGTTCGCAGGCTTGCCGCAAGGAGTGAGTGCAAAGAACCTCGTTGAGGTTGAAGCGATTTGATAAATCTCAGGAAGGATAGGCTTCTGAGTCGCTGAAGATCTGCATAGATCAATGTGACGTGAAGTCAGAAGGAAGCGTCGTAGGTTAACGAAGTGGTGAAGGAATCTCGTGAGGAGATACTTCTTTCATTTCGCGGATTACACAAGGGAGATCGGACGGTCGAAATCTCCTGAGGAGATTTCCCGAGATTCTGAGGATCGTTAGATCTTGTAGAGGTGCAAGGAGGTTATGGAACGAGGGTCCGAGGAGTTTGAAACTCAGGAGAGGAAGGGTCGTTGGTTCAGAATCACGGGAGCCGTCGGATCTACACGTGGTCTCGTGTCTCGGGGACTCGTGAGTTGAAGCCCCAAAGCTGTGAAGCCAGAGTGGCGAGGTCGCGAGAAGCGATAAGATAAGAGCCATTCGTTGTGGAGGACACGTGTAAGGAGATCCTCATCTCGTAGACTCGGACGTTGGAGGATAGAAAAGGGAAACCTTTGGTTTCACGAGTGGCGAGGTGGCGAGACATTAGAAGCCATCCATCTAAAGGGACAGGTGGCAGATATCTGTGATCTCGCAAAATCGGGAGTTCGCAGGGTGAAAGTCCAAGAATTGGGCATTCAAAGTCACGAGGTGCGAGGACGCGAAGCGGCAAGAGGATCGTAGCTGTCCAAAAAGGAGGACAGGTGTCAGAGATCGAGAGATCTTGCGAACTCGGGAGTTCGCAGGATAAAGGCCCGAATATTGGGTATTCCAAATCGTGAGGCACGAGGACGTGAGGTAGCGAAGTGGCGAGAGGATCGTAACCATCCATCTGAGGAGGATAGGTGGCAGAGATCAGGGATCTCGCGCACTCGGGAGCTCGCAAGTTGAGAGTCCACACACTGACTACTCAAAGTCGCGAGGCTGCGAGTAGCGAGGGAAGGATAGCCGTTGGATCCGGATCACGGGAGGGCCATTGGATCTGCGCAAGGGATCGTATCTCGGGACCTCGCAAGAAAAGGTTTGAGAGTTTGGTTACGGGGATCACGAGGTCGCGAGATAGCGATATCCTGACAGTTGGAGCAGTGTGGGCCATAGAGGAGTGTGAGTGGAATACAGGTGTCACCAGGGATTTGTGAGTCGCGAAGTGCCGAGGAGCCGAGACTCATGTGGACGCTGAGTCGGGACGTGTCGAGGGGCCGAGATTCTTGTGGACACGTGGAAGAGTATAAGGTGGGACCGCGCATCTTGGGTACTCGTGAACTTGGAGGGTGAAAACTCGAAGGTTCAACCGGTGAGGTCGCGAGGTTGCGAGATTGCAAGGGGCGCTAACAATTGAGCCTAGCCCACGGTTGCATGTGGAAGGAGCTATACCCGTATCACAGATCGGGTATCGCAAGATTTGAAAGGAAGAGTTTGGAGGCTTGAGTCACGAACTCACGAGATAGCGAGGTTTGGCTGACCTCGGAAGAAGATTGCTGTGGGTGCAGATTTCCCGATAGGGAAATAGAAGAAACTTCGAGTTCTTCTGGCCAAGGAGAAGAAGGTCCTGTGGGAGAGGACATGCCCTGGGTGAGGAGCGCACCTACATCAGAGTGGTATCAGAGCATAGAAAAGCTCTTTGCTTTCTGTAGCAGAGGAAAAGGAGAATACACCATGCCACCAAGGAGAAGAGGTAGACAATCACCCGATCCAGAGGAGGAAAGGGAATTGTCCAGAGAAAGGGAAATGTCCAGAGAAAGAGGTAGGCAAGTACAGAATCCAGATATGGAGAGAGAAGTGCGAAATCTTCGTGCTAGAATGGAGGACATGGAGACATCACAGAGGCGAAAAGATGATGCAGGAGATATCAGTGAATCCAAGGATGAAGGTGCTAATTGACGTGAAGAAGGAGAAATCCCAGCAGAAGATGCAGCCAATGAGCGTTTAATTAAGGCTATCGCTCGGATGAGTTCGAAGACAAAGATGGACATTCCAGCTTATGAAGGGAGTCTGGATGAGGAAGAGTTGTTAGATTGGATCAGAGCTCTTGACACTTACTTCAATTATGAAGATATCGAAGATGGTAAAAAGGTCAAACATGCCGTCACAAGATTGAAAGGGCATGCAGCCTTGTGGTGGGATGAACTGCAAGCTGACAGGCGTTTTCAAGGCAAGCAAAAAATTAAGAGCTGGGACAGGATGATTGCAAAAATGAAGGCAAAATTCATTCCCAGGGACTATCAAATTTCTTTGTTCAGGAGGATGCAGAACCTGAGACAAAAGCTGATGACAGTAAAGGAGTATACTGAGGAATTTTACAGGTTGAATATCAGGGCAGGTCATCGCGAAAGCAATGACGAAAAGGTGTCCAGGTATATGAATGGCCTGAGGTATGAAATTCAGGATGAACTAAATTTGGCAACCATCCGATCTGTGGAGGATGCTTACCAATTGGCTCTGAAAGCTGAGGAGAAGCTGAGCCGTAAACAAAGTCAGAGAGGTAGAGGTAGGATTCAACCCAAAGGCAAATCGATTGCCCAAGATAAATACCAGAAGCCCAAGGAGGAATGGAAAAAACCTCAGACTCAGACAGAAAGAGGTGGAACCTCACAGAGAGGGCGATATGATGAACAAAAAGAGCAACATACTGAGCATAGAGGAGGATATGCTGATAATAATAGGTTTCCTCGTACCAGAGGTAGAGGAAGAGTAAGAGGTGGAGTAATCACATGCTTCACATGTGGAAAGAATGGACACAAGTCATTCGAGTGTCCGGAGAAAAAAAGAGAACCGGGAGAGACTCACATCGCCGAGGCACAAAGGCGAGATGTTGAGGCAGAGTACGCTGAAGGCGGAAGATCGCTAGTAATGCAAAAATTCCTTTTGATGCCGGAGAAGGAGATGGAGAACTCAGCACAGAGGAACAATCTTTTTAGGACTGCTTGCAAGACCAAGGATAGAGTATGAAAAGTCATCGTGGACAGTGGAAGCACCGATAATCTCGTTTCAACCGAGATGGTAGAAAAACTGGAGCTGGAGACAACTGATCATCCAAGCCCATACAAAGTTTCATGGATATAGAAGGGACATCGGGTAAATGTCACTAAAAAATGCTTAGTTGACATAAAGATAGGAGGATATAATGATAAGATTTTATGTGATGTTATTCCTATGGATGTCTATCACTTATTGTTGGGTAGACCATGGCAATATGATATAAATGTAATTCATGATGGGAGGATGAATACATATACCCTGAAGAAGAATGGGAGGACTCACATGTTGTGTCCAATTAAAGATAAAGAGGTGAAGCCGGAAGTAAACAACATAGTACTTCTCATGAGTGGGAAGGAACTTCTTACAAAAGTTAAGAAGAAGGAGGATCCACAATTCTTTGTAGTCAGAAAACCGAGAATTGTTCTGACTAGCACAAGGGTGGATGATTTTCCAGAAGAAGTTCAGGAACTGCTGGAAGAGTTCGCTGATATTTTGGTGGACGAATTACCTCATTCGTTGCCACCAATAAGGAGTGTGAGTCACCATATTGATCTCATACCAGGAGCTAGTTTGCCAAACAAATCCGCGTACAGATTGACGCTGCAGGAGAATGAGGAGGTTAAAAGACAGGTCCAGGAGTTGTTGGACAAAGGCTTGATCAGGGAAAGCTTGAGTCTGTGTGCTATTCCAACAGTACTCAGTCCGAAGAAAGACTGAGGCTGGAGGATGTGCACTAATTCAAGAGCCATTAACAAGATAACCATCAGTTATAGATTCCCATTGCCAAGGATGGATTATTTGATGGATTGCTTAAGTGGATAATTTTTTTTTTCAAAGATAGATTTGAAGAGTGGATATCATCAGATTCGTATGAGAGAAGGTGACGAATGGAAAACAACATCCAAGACAAACGAAGGGTTTTATGAATGGCTTGTCATGCCGTTTGGCTTGACAAATGCACCAAGTACCTTCATGAGGTTGATGAATGAAGTCCTGAAGGATTTCATTGGGAAATTTGTCATCGTGTATCTGGATGACATATTGGTTTTCAGCAAGACAAAGGCTGAACATTTGAAGCATTTGGCTACTGTGATGAATAGATTACAGCAGGAGAAGCTGCTGATAAACATGAAGAAGTCCTCATTCATGAAGACATAACTCATTTATTTGGGGTTTGTTATTTCTGCAAATGAGTTGAGAATGGATCCAAATAAGGTGGAAGTAATCAAGAATTGGCCATCACCGAGGAACGTATTTGAAGTGAGGATTTTTCATGGTTTGGATAGTTTCTACCAAAAATTCATTAGGAATTTCAGTGGAATTAGTGCAGCAATGATGGATACAGTGAGGAAAATACATAAATATTTTCACTGGATGGAAGAGGCTGAGAAGAGTTTCAATTTATTGAAACGAAAGATTACAGAGCAACCAATTTTGGTGTTGCCAGATTTTCAGAAGACATTTCAGGTGAAATGTGATGCAAGCGGATTTGCCATAGGAGCGGTCTTGAGTCAGGAAGACAGGCCGATTGCATATTTCAGCGAGAAGCTGAATGAGGCAAAAGAGAAATACTCCACATATGATAAAGAGTTCTATGCCATCATACATGCATTGAAGAAATGGAGGCACTATTTGATTCGAAAAGAATTTGTTTTATATATCGATAATCATGCATTACAATTTGTGACTCAACATGAAAAGTTGAATCAGAGGCATGTTAAATGGGTTGAATACATGCAAAATTTCACTTTTGTGATAAAGCATATTTCTGGTACTGCTAACAAAGTTGCTGATGCTTTGAGTAGGAAGTGTTTGCTACTGTAGGAGTTGAAGGTCAAGACTTTATGCTTTGATTATCTGAAGGACATGTATGCAGGTGATGCAGATTTTGCAGAGGTTTATGAAGCAACTGAGAATCCAGTTCTCAGAGATAGAAGCCAATGGATAGAGTATGTGATCCAGGACAGATTGCTGTTCAAAGGCAATCAACTGTGTATTCCAAATTGCTCCATGAGGTAGAACTTGTTGAAGGAGAAGCACAATGGAGGATTGGATGGACATTTTGGCCATGATAAGACATTTGCAAAGCTGAGTGAGTCATACTTTTGGCCAGGGATGTGGTCAGAAGTCAAGAAGTTTGTGGATAGATGCAAAATTTTCCAACATTCAAAGGGAAGGAAACAAAATGCAGGATTTTATCAACCATTGCCCATACCTGAGAGGCCATGGGATGAAATCAGCATGGATTTTGTATTGGGATTGCCAAGGACACAAAGAGGTGTTGATTCCATCTTTGTGGTAGTTGATAGGTTTTCTAAGATGGCACACTTCATTCCATGCCAGAAAACCAGCGATGTGACTCACATTGCAAATTTGTTTTTCAAAGAGATTGTTCGACTCCATGGATTGCCGAAGAACATAGTCTCGGACAGAGACACAAAATTCATAGGGAATTTCTGGGGAACATTGTGGAAGAAGCTGGGGACTAATTTGATGTTTAGTTCTGATTATCACCCTCAGATGGATGGGCAGACATAGGTGGTCAATAGAAGTCTGGGAGACTTGTTGAGAAGCTTGGTGACAGAGCACCATAGCAGTTGGGATAGCATATTACCACAAGCAGAGTTTTCTTACAATGATTCAGCGAACATGAGCACAGGAAAAAGTCCATTTCAAATTGTATATGGAATGCAACCAAGAGGAGTTTCTGAACTGAGGGATTCAGAACAGGATGATACTAGCAGTGCTAGTGCAGGAGAATTCGTTGAAGCAATGAAGGAACTTCACAGCCAGGTGAAGGAGCGAATACTGAAATCAAGTCAGGAGTACAAGCGTAGAGAAGATCAGCATCGGAGACAACTTCAGTTTGAAGTTGGTGATCTGGTTCTAGCACATTTGAGGAACGAAAGGTTCCCGAGAGGGACATACAACAAGCTGAAGATGAAGAAAATTGGGCCATGCAAGGTCTTGAAGAAAATGGGACAAAATGCTTATGAAATTGAGTTACCAGATGGGATCAGAATATCTCCGATATTTAATGTTTCAGATTTATATCCATATAGAGATAATGAAGCAGGAGCAGAAAGTGATGATCAACCAGAGGTCCAGTGGCAGAAGCAGATGTCAGTTGCAGAAAATCCACAGATGGAACAGATACTGAATAAAAGAGTGGGTAAGAAAACCAGGAGGAAATAATATTTTGAATATTTGGTTAAGTGGAAGGGACATCCAGTTGAGGATGCCAGCTGGGAGACTGAAGCAGAAATCCTGAAGCATGGACATACCATGCAGGAGCTCATGGACATGAGTCCATGCAAATTTTCAAGCGAGGGAGTATGATGCAGGAGCATCCCTCACGACAAGCAAAATCAACGTGGAAGCAGAAGACAGCTGGAAGACGTCCAACGCAAGCTTTTGAAATTTTAAATTTTCTCTTGAAGTTGATGCGCTGAATATAAATGAGATCATTTAATTTAGGCGCCTTGGTAAGAATGTAATCAGACCTCGAGCCATACACTCTCGTCTGAAGTAGATGGAGGCATTTATAGTGGTAGATGCAGGTAGATAGAATTGAATTCTTAGATTAGACAGTTCTAGAAGGAAGGAGGGAAACCGGATATATACACCCTCATTTGTATCATTGTAACATTAGCTAGCATAACTCAGAGCAAGGAAGAGAATAGGAGAATAACAAAAGAGTTGTAGAAGACACCCATGTACAGATCTTGAATTAATAGAAGAAGTTGATTCAGATTCATGGTTGTTGTGTTATTCTCTGTGTATGTGTGTTGAATGCTCTGCTTATGAATATTACTTCCTGTTATGCATTTTGTATTATGCTGTGTGTATGATTTCGTGGATTAAGATCGAAATCTGAGAGGGAGTGAGGTGAGTTACAATTGTTTCTCCTTTGAGCGAGGATTCTTGCAGGGGGTGCAGTTGAAGTCGTCCGCAAGGAGTGCGTTGACAGAAGGCTCGGGAGTTAAACTCTTGTTCTCAACACTCAGAAGTGAAAGTGAGTTGTTGAATCCGTGCAAGGAGTGCACAGGCTAAGGAGAGTCTCAGTCGTGACATTGAGCGAAGCATTGAAGGATTGCTGCTAAGGGCATACACAGAGTCAGAGAAGCTCGAACAACTGAAGTGTTCGCAGGCTTGCCGCAAGGAGTGCGTGCAAAGAACCTCGTTGAGGTTGAATCGATTTGATAAAGCTCAGGAAGGATATGCTTCTGAGTCGCTGAAGATCTGCATAGATCAGTGTGACGTGAAGTCAGAAGGAAGCGTCGCAGGTTAACGAAGTGGCGAAGGAATCTCGTGAGGAGATACTTCTTTCATTTCGTGGATTACACAAGGGAGATCGGACGGTCGAAATCTCCTGAGGAGATTTCGTGAGATTCTGAGGATCGTTAGATCTTGCAGAGGTGCAAGGAGGTTATGGCACGAGGGTCCGATCTCAAGAGAGGCAGGGCCGTTGGTTCAGAATCACGGGAGCCGTCGGATCTACACGTGGTCTCGTGTCTCGGGGACTCGTGAGTTGAAGCCCCAAAGCTGTGAAGCCAGAGTGGTGAGGTCGCGAGACGCGATAAGATCAGAGCCGTTCATTGTGGAGGACACGTGTAAGGAGATCCTCATCTCGCAGACTCAGACGTTGGAGGATAGAAAAGGGAAACCTTTGGTTTCACGAGTGGCGAGGTGGCGAGGCATTAGAAGCCGTCCATCTGAAGGGACAGGTGGCAGAGATCTGTGATCTCACGAACTCAGGAGTTCGCAGGGTGAAAGTCCAAGAATTGGGCATTCAAAGTCGCGAGGCGCGAGGACGCGAAGCGGCGAGAGGATCGTAGCCGTCCAAAAAGGAGGACAGGTGTCAGAGATCGAGAGATCTTGTGAACTCGGGAGTTCGCAGGATAAAGGCTCGAATATTGGGTATTCCAAGTCGCGAGGCGCGAGGACGCGAGGTAGCGAAGTGGCGAGAGGATCGTAACCGTTCATCTGAGGAGGATAGGTGGCAGAGATCATGGATCTCCCGCACTCGGGATCTCGCAAGTTGAGAGGCCAAACACTGACTACTCAAAGTCGCGAGGCTGCGAGTAGTGAGGGAAGGATAGCCGTTGGATCCGTATCACAGGAGGGCCATTGGATCTGCGCGAGGGATCGTATCTCGGGACCTCGCAAGAAAAGGTTCGAGAGTTTGGTTATGGGGATCGCGAGGTCGCGAGATAGTGATATCCCGACAACTGGAGCAGTGTGGGCCATAGAGGAGTGTGAGTGGAATACAGGTGTCACCAGGGATTCGTGAGTCGCGAAGTGCCGAGGAGCCGAGACTCGTGTGGACGCTGAGTCGTGAAGTGCCGAGGGGCCAAGATTCTTGTGGACACGTGGCAGAGTATAAGGTGGGACCGCGCATCTCGGGTACTCGTGAACTTGGAGGGTGAAAACTCGACGGTTCAACCGGCGAGGTCGCAAGGTTGCGATATTGCGAGGGGTGCTAACAATTGAGCCTAGCCCACGGTTGCATGTGGAAGGAGCTATACCCGTATCACAGATCGGGTATCGCAAGATTTGAAAGGAAGAGTTTGGAGGCTTGAGTCACGAACTCGCGAGATAGCGAGGTTTGGATGACCTCGGAAGAAGATTGCTGTGGGTGTAGATTTCCCGATAGGGAAATAGAAGAACCTTCGAGTTCTTCGGGACAAGGAGAAGAAGGTCCTGTGGGAGTGAACGTTCCCTGGGTGAGGAGCGCGCCTGCGTCAAAGATGAACCTTTTCCTATTTGTTTCTAATTTTTCGAGATCGCATAGGGTGCGGGGAAAAGATCATACACATATATAAAAGAGTAGCAACCCGGAAACAAATAATATAAAACCGAAATAAAACCAAAATAATACTATGCAAAAAAAAATAAAAAAACCTATTCAGGCTTTATACCTCCAGATTTGACTAAAATGGCCATATCTTGGGCAAACAAAAACCTTTTCGAGTGAAACAAAAAGTGGTCCTAAATGAAACGTGTTAATATTATGGTATCTTCGGGAGGTATGAACCTCTATTGTGACCTATGACGAGATTAGAATATTCCAGAAGGAAGCAAAGAAGTGAAGGAAACCCTAGACAAGTTGTTGGCTGCAGAAATATATTTAATATGAATTTATTAGTACCCAGGAGGAGAAGTCGGCCCTAGTAAGCCTGCCCAGAATACTATAAATACAGGGCATTAGTTCTCATTATTCACATCTCAACAGTTGCAGAGAGAACTAGATCTGGACAAGTGCAGTGGCAGTTTGTGCGCAAGTCTCTGAGAAAGTGTGCGCCAACTTCTGGGTGGGAATATCTGATCAGCTTGGTTTCTATTCTTGCTTGGTGCATTAGCCTCTCTTGGCTACTGGATTGCTACCAAGATT
Source organism: Picea engelmannii (assembly GCA_009831015.1). Classification (NCBI taxonomy): domain Eukaryota; kingdom Viridiplantae; phylum Streptophyta; class Pinopsida; order Pinales; family Pinaceae; genus Picea; species Picea engelmannii. The sequence goes on along the minus strand of ML777853.1, from coordinate 33,594 downwards.
CTCTTCTTCGTCTAGGTCAAGGTGCTCGGAGGGTGGCTTCGGCCTATGGTTGGGTGACGAGGGTATCGTCAATGGTAAAATGAGCACAATATTCTATATTCTAACAGGTTATGGGCTCACACCTCCTTCATTCAGCCTAAAACGCTGGAAGGAAGCATAGCCACTAGATATTGAGTTCGTTGAGGAACTGCTGCTAGGGTTACTAGCAGGAGCAACTTCCAAAAACACTGCAACTAGGGTTACTAGCAGAAGCAGTTGTAGAAACCCTAATTCTCAGATCCGACACCTCATGATGAAGCATCTCACTCAAGGAGAAGATATTCAGATGTTCCCTAGTTCAACGCACCTTTTGGCTCTCTCAGAAGATAGAAACGATGAAGTTGAAGTTTTGGTTCAAGGCATGACCAATTACCAGTCAAACGAAGACATGAGCAAAATGACCAGTCTCTTACACTACTCAGCACTCACTAGAACGATTGAAGATGACATGTGGATAATCAATAGTGGTGCTTCTAGGCACATGACAGGAGATCAAGCCAGACTCTCAAATCTAAATAAGAAGAAGACATCTTACAAAGTTGAGCTTGGAGACAAAATCACTTACCCCGTCGTAGGATTTGGACAAGCCTCCGTCAAGTTGAAATCAGGTAACCATGTTCACTTAAGCAATGTTTAATATGTACCTGGTTTAGAAAAGAATCTTGTGTTGATATCATGTCTAGAAGACAAAGGAAACATAATAGCCTTCGTGGATGGAAAGGTGTTATCATGGCATAAGAACTCCAACATAGAGAATGCTAGGGTTATTGGAAGTAGTGAATGAAATTTGTATAGAATACTAGAACAAAATGAAGAAGCTCTCGTACATGACGAAGTCAACCCTAATGAGATTTGGCATAGAAGGTACACTCATATCAATTATCAAGCATTACGTTTTCTCAGAAGAATGGTTGAAGGAATACTAGAATTGAAATCTACACATGAAGGAATTTGCAAGGGATGTGCCCTTGGGAAGAATATCAAGAAACCATTCCCAAGCAACAACAACAGATCTAAGGAGATCCTAGATCTAATACACTTAGATGTTTGCGGTCCAATGCCAGTCAGATCCCTAGGAGGATCTCTTTACTATGTAATCTTCATAGATGACTATTAAAGAAAGACATGGCTATACCTCCTAAAGACAAAAGACAAAGTATTCAGTAAGTTCCAAGAATTCAAAGAAGAAATAGAAAACCTCACGAACAAGAAGATCAAGACATTAAGAATAGATAATGGAGGAGAATACAACTCGAACGAGTTCGTTGCATTCTGCAAATTGGCAGGGATTAGGAGGGAGCTGACTGTTCCTCATAATCCCAACAAAATGGTGTAGCAGAAAGAAAGAACAGATCTATCGAAGAAACCTTAAAAGCCTTATTGAATGATCAAGGTCTATCCATGTTCTTATGGGGAGAAGAAACAATGATGGAAATATATGTGCAGAACATAATTCCTCATCGTATATTGAAGGACATAACACCAGAGGAAGCCTTCTTAGGTAAGAAACCTAACGTGGAAAACCTAAGAATATTTGGATGTCCGGTTTACTCTCATATTCCCAAGGACAAAAGGAATAAACTAGAACCCTCAAGAAAGAAGGGAATATTTGTGGGATATAGTGATTCATCCAAGGCCTATAGAATATATATTCTATAACAACACAATATTGAAGTTAGCAGAGACGTAACGTTCAATGAAAGGATGCCCTTCAGGAAATCCATCGAAGAAATTACAGAAGAAGAAGAGCTTGAAGAACCTAATGAAGAAAACACAGAAAATGAAAATAACGAAAAGGATCAACCTGATCATCCTATGGAGCCATGTGAAAACACTGATTCAGATATTGTATCGAAGAACAAGAAATGACCATCTTGGCTTGAAGCTACATTACAAGACGAAGAAAGATTCAAGGTTCCAGAAGGAACATCCAGGAAGAGTAAAAGACTGAAAAGATTCTCAAGTTATGCAACATACACGACGAAGCTTCTAGATGAAGAACCTACCACATTTGAAGAAGCAGTTCAAAAGGGACAATGGAAAGAAGCTATGACAGAAGAGCATCAATCCATTATGAAAAATGAGGTATGGGAAATTGTACCTAGACCTAAAGAAAAATCCG
>ML777853.1:19676-30879 GCA_009831015.1 Picea engelmannii | reverse complement strand
AGATATAAGAAAAGTGAAATTCCCAGATTCCGATCCAGTAGATCCATCTCTATATCGACAGCTAATTGGATCATTAATGTATTTGGTAAATACTCGACCATATATTTCTTTGCTATAAATACATTGAGTCAGTTCCAGGTGGAACCTAGACAAGAGAATTGGATACTTGCAAAGCATGTCCTAAGATATATTCATGGGACAATAAAATATGGCTTGAGATATACCGCATCCAGTGATATCCAACTTCATGGATTCACAGACTCTGATTGGGCAGGAAGTGCAGAAGACAGAAAGAGAACTTTAGGTATGTGTTTCAGCTTGGGCTCCGCTATGATATCTTGGGGAAGTAGGAAACAAAAATATGTCACACTCATCACAACATAAGCAGAGTATATGGCAGCATGTGAAGCATGCACAAAAGCAGTATGGCTAAGGAAGTTAATCTCCGATTTATTTGATCAAATTCCAGAATCGACCATAATATATTGTGATAATCAGAGTTGTATAATATTATCAAAACATCCAGTGTTTCATGAAAGGTCAAAACACATTGAGATCAAATACTAATTTATTCGAGATAAAGTCCAGGAAGGAGAGGTAAAGCTCGAGTATATCCCCACTGATGAGCAGACAACAAACATCCTGACAAAACCTCTATCCATAATAAAGTTTTCATACTTCCAAGAGAAGATGGGGATCATGGAAATAACTCCCTTAGATGAAAGGGAAGATTCTCCAGGTTAGGAGGGAGCACTGAAAATATTATTGAAGCATTTATAATTATTTGAAAAATAGTCCAGATTGGACAGATCCTTTCCTGTTCGGAAAATGGATTGAGATTTCTGACGGATAGTGACTTCCCATTGTGGTTAACATGGGAAGTAGTCTGATTGCTAATGTATCATAAACAACGAATTCCCATTGTGGTTAACATGGGGAGTGATCTAGGGAAGTCTCTCTTCTTGAGGGTTACTCAAGAAGACTGGCCCGCCTCGCCGGACAATGATTTCGCATTGTGGTTAACATGAGGAATGGTCCATTTTGGAGGTTGATACAGGACAATCTTTTCCTCTTGTGGTTAATAGAAGAAATGGTCCAGACAATCATTCCTTAGGGTTATACATTCTCTCCAGGGTGCACTTTGATTAGTGTAGGAGGAATGACCCAGGGTGGGGAATGGTCCAGGCTTAGCAATCAGGGACAGACATTCCTTAGGGTTTTACATTCTCTCCAGGGTGCACTTTGATTAGTGTAGGAAGAATGGCCCAGGGTGGGGAATGGTCCAGAATTAGACATTCCTTAGGGTTTATACATTCTCTCTAGGGTGCACTTTGATTAGTGTAGGAAGAATGGCCCAGGGTGAGGAATGGTCCAGGTTCAGAAATCAGAAACAATCATTCTTCTTTGTTTGAGAAGAATAGGGCAGATAGCCCATTGTTGATGTTCTATACCGAGGGCAGATATTCCTTTAGATCTCACAGATGTGAGTGAAAGATTGGCCCAGATGATTCAATTTATTCTTAACAATATTTTCTGTCCAGGTTGTCATCAGATGATTTTTATGGAGGCCTCCTGTGTCCAGATAGTAGAGATAGACTATTGTGGTGGATATGTTCCACTGGTTATGACTATGTGTCACGTAGTTGTGTATTACCATGGATAGACACAGTTGTGTTCTATCAATTGATATTGTACCAGTTGTCATAGGAGATTATCCAGTTGGATAATAATGATGGTGCTCATGATACTACCAGTTGAATGGTCTGTTTGTGCTCAAGACCATACCTCCCTAGCTAGGAGGGAGTGTTAATATTATGGTAGCTTCGGGAGGTATGAACCTCTATTGTGACCTATGACAATATTAGAATATTCCTGAAGGAAGAAAATAAGTGAAGGAAACCCTAGACAAGTTGTCGGTTGCAGAAATATATTTAATATGAATTTATTAGTACCCAGGAGGAGAAGTCGGCCCCAGTAAGCCTGCCCAGACTACTATAAATACAGGTCACCAGTTCTCATTATTCACATCTCAACAGTTGCAGAGAGAACTAGATATGTGCAAGTGTAGTGGCAGTTTGTGCGCAAGTCTCTGGGAAAGTGTGCACCAACTTCTGGGTGGGAGTATCTGATCATCTTGGTTTCTATTCTTGCTTGGTGCATTAGCCTCTCTTGGCTATTGGATTGCTACCAGGATTCTCTTCTCCATCTAGGTCAAGGTGCTCGGAGGGTGGCTTCGGCTTATGGTTGGGTGACGAGGGTATCGTCAATGGTAAAACGCGCACAATATTCTATATTCTAACAAAACGAGCACTCCATACAAAATGAAACAATCCTCTCATCCCATAAATGTATGAAAATGATAGAAAATTGAGATGATGCAACTCGGCTTCATGATCTCAATCTACAACAAGAGAGGGTCTTCAAACATGATCTGATACCATGTTCGATGACAAAGGTATTTCAATAGAGGACAAACACCTTCTGTAACCAATCACACAACTAGATCAAAGATCAACACACCGATGTTTTGACATGGTAAAACCCCTACAACGAAACATCCATGACCCCGACCAACGTGGTCACTTGGAGTAGTTTATTAGTGCAAAATAAAAAGATTAGAGAGAGATTTTACAAGAGAGTTTCTCACAATCCATCATCAACAAATGAACCTCCATGCTCTTTAAATAGAGATCATGGACCAATCAGGTGCTAAGCCACAGATCAATGACTATTAAGATCGAGGAGAATATGAACCGTCAGATCACTTTATGTCGAGAACATATCGTGATCCTCAGATTTCCTAACTACAAATGCATACTAATGCATACTAAAGAAACACACTAAGAAACACACTTTTACCTAATGAAACATTAGACCAAGTAGATCTTAACTAACTCCTAAGTGTCTAAATATCCTAACACAAGAAAGGGTACACTTGAGCATGGAAGAAAACATAGAAGGTATGCACATTCAATGTATGCAACTTCTTCTATTGTTGTCATTGTTGTTTAAAAAGTGGACATGCAAATCATTATCGGTGGTATGCATGTACTTTTTGTGCTCGTTGGAAGATGAACCATTGTGTAACTAAGCTCTAGAAGAGGCATGGTTACAAATATGGGATTTGAAACTCCAAGGAGAGAGAAAGCACTAAATTCCACTTTTCAAACACAATTGAAAAACAAACCAAGAAGATCCAAGTAGAGGGAAATTTGGCTAGGCTCAAGTCCAAACATTTTTGTAGCCATTGCAGAATTGATGGACATTGGGAAGTTAAATGCCATAAAATGTATCCCTAAGCACCAAAAGGAGCAACACCTTGAGAATTTGAAGTAATCTTAGAGCGCGGAAATAATTGTCAATGCAACCACACTGGAAGGACAATCAATTGAGCAACACTATAAGCCAAGAAAAATAGAATTTGAAGAGAGTAAAATCTGCTCCAATTCCATAGGGCATGAGCACTACATTCCAAGGAGAATTGAGAGAGAGAAAGTTTCTTGCTCCTTTCATGCACTCCATATTTGAGTGTGCTTAAGCATAGGTTAAATTATGCATTCACTACCACAGACAATCCATCGTTGTGTATTCCCATTTTAAGTTGGAGTAAATCACAACCTCATCCACTCCATTGCTGAGTATGCATACTCATACTAGAATGATGCAACCTTAGTGATGAGCATCTATGAATCTTAATATTTATATCTCTTTATTTTAAAGGAGGTACAAAGAGAAAAAAGTCAAATTGTAGATTGTTGGGAATGTGCATCAATAATCAGTAATGTCCAAGTTCACATTAAGCACCGCTGAGTACTACTCCTACGAATACAATTTCACTTGTTGTATATCAAATGAAACAATAAAAAAATATAGATTATCATCAAACTCCAGAAGTAGAGTCTTTAGTGGCACCAATCAATTGAGGTAGAGTGCATATACTTGCATCAAATACATGAATACAATTCCACTTCCTGTAGCTCAAACAACGAGTACAAACTATAGATTTATTATCAAACTTTAGAAGTAGAGTCTTTAGTGGCACCAATCAATTGAGGTAGAGTGCATTGACTTGCCTCAATTACATTGTCATTGTAATACATAACAAGAGTTCAAAAACATGGTACCAAAAATAGATTCATTCCAAGATATGCAAGGCATCTAGGTAAATGTATTTCTGAAAATTTATTACATGATAGAGCATCATCTTGTTGTAAGTGTACTGCAAAAAAGAAAGGTAATCCACACAACCAAGCAAATTGTCCAAGAAGGTAGAAATGATATCCTTTTGTCTTCTCAAAGTAAAATGATCTTTTGGGTACTAAATGTTAGTTTATTAGTTGCATGAAGAGTGTTTGACTCTTGTTGTGAAAATGAAGCATTAGTGGAAGATAGTGTCATGAGGGCGAGTTGTCTCATATCTAATTTTTATCCATTTTTGACATAGGAGGGCACATTGACTTAAGTTGTTGCATGGAAAATTAGAATTATCATGTCCTCATTATGTTGATAAACAAAAATGGTGCATGTGACAATTAAAAATATTGAAGTCCTTTCAAATTTAAAGTCTTTGTAAACTATTAAAGAATTAAGTGACCCATTTTCACTAAGTGAAAATTGTAAATCAAAGTGTATTTTGAATCGAGGTTTAGTCATTCATTTGTAAAATGGGTGAAGTTGTAAACCCTTTCAAAGCAAAATATTATTTGTGACTATTATAAAAAATATCTACCTAAACTTGAATATGGAGGTGATTTTCATCAAAGTCTAATAATTGTAAAATAACACTTTGGGGAAAATTGTAGGTGATCATGGCACAATTGCAAATCTAAAAATGGGTAGTGGAGCAAAGCGTTTGCAAAATGCCAATCAAGAAATTAAAAAAATATAGAACTCCTTCCATGATTTAAATGATTGGGTTGTTGATCTTCACCAACAAATGAATATGAAGGATAAATTGATTGAATCACATGGACAAAAATTAAGCGTAAAGAAGGAAGAGGCACTAATACTGCAAATTGAAAACATGAAGCATGACAGATCAATGGTTGATGATACTTGTGACACAAATGACCTAATGCAAATGGTTGATGCTACTTGTGACACAAATGACCTAATGCAAATGGTTGATGCTACTTGTGACACAAATGACCTAATGCAAATGGTTGATGCTACTTGTGACACAAATGACCTAATGCAAATGGTTGATGCTACTTGTGACACAAATGACCTAATAGAAGTGATTGATACATATGCAACATAATATACGATTGATGATTCCTTAATTGGTTATGAGATGGAATCATTCATTAACAATAAATTGACGAAGGTGAGTTTTTTTGAAGATGAATCACAAGTTGAAGATGCCAAAACATAGAGTGATACCAAAAGAGATATAAGATAATGTGAAATTGATTTTTCTTTTGAAGTTACAAAAGAAAAAAATCATGAATGTATAGGAGAACATCAACAAGTACATAACGATCTTTCCAAAATCATTGCCAAACCTTGGTAAGAATTGTAATTCAACAAGAATTGACATGGTTTAGGATATGCAAAAGGCATTTCCTTTCATATTCCATATCAATCCAAACCAATTCAGTTTGTGAGTGTTGGATTTCTTGTCGAATATTTGAAGGGGAAAGATTCAAATGTTGAACAAGTTGATGCAGGAGTTAATGATACAATTGATGATAAATGCATTGAGAAAATGATTGATGAATGCTAACATTGTCATTCAGTTGGTCATATGAAGACATAGTGTTTGGATCTCCATCATTGTTTTCATTGTGGGAGGACAAATGCTATTTCAAATAAATGTAAGAAGAAGAGGAAGGTTAAAAATAAAACAATTCACTATAGTTGGATAAGTTCCCAATGATGACATTTAGAAGCCAAGATTTTGCATAAGTCTTACCATCAAGTTCATACATAGTTAAAGACAAATTTGCATGGAGAAGTTACAAAAATAAGTGTATTTCAATCAATTGTTACAGAAAATAATTTTGGGCATGATAGGGGCTCAATTAAAATTGAAAATTGAGTCCATGACTGTTGGAAATATTTCTATTTTCAAGTCACTAGTTTAGTGGTAGTTAACTGAAGCTAGTTCTATTTTATAATTTCTATTTTTAGACCATCACTATTATGCATGCATGCATTCCTAAGGAAAAGCTCACTATTTGTTCACTTTTCTTAATTATGGAATGTTATGTCCTATATGAGTGTGTATCGCTCATTCATTCACTGCATTTGATCATTGATCATCTCATTGGAGTAGTGTGAATATATTTTCTCATTCTTCCATATTGAATCTCTCGTCTTTTTCTTGATAATCTTTGTTTGTACTTGCTTTAGCTAGGTCTCCTATGCAGGTTTCTATGAAACATTGACATGGTATCATATCCAAGTTGATTGGATCAAGTTAGACAAGCCAGAGAAGAGGGAAATCAGAGTTTTTAAGAGTGTAATCCATGCATTTGAAAGTGTCTCCCCCTCTCCCTATCGAAAGGTGCAACATTAATAGGAAAACTTATAAAATTGGAAATTTTTGGACAGTGTCACAACCATTTTTTCATAGTTTTTGAAAATGTCGCAGTCTATCCTTGCATAAGGGTGATACACTATCCTAAGTGTCACACTGTATCCTTCACATAGGGTGCAACAATTTCTTAGGATTCCCATTGGAACAATGAGACACTCTTGAAAAAGTGTTTTTTCAATGATTTCTCAGGTAATGTTTTCTAGGTTTTTCAGAATCAGTAAGAGGAATGGATATGACACCAAATCTTCAGTGAAATTTTGTGATAATACTCACACCATACAATTATTTTGAATGGAATCTGAAGGCTGAATTCCAACTCACACATAGTAATTATTGTACAATTTGACGATGGTGACATAAACAAAACCTAAATCAGCGATTGAGAAGAATAGATGGGCGAACACATGAATTCTTCTTGAATTAATTTCAAATTATTTATGGTTTCATGTTTCCATATGCAATACTCCAAACAAGATCTGGACCACCTTGGAAAGTCTCTTTGGAAAGCAGGATGATATGAGAGGTCATATGCTTGAGGTAGAGTTGAATACCTTAGATCCTAAAAGTTTTGATAGAATACAAGATTTCTTTACCAAGTTTAAATATTTGATATTGAGATTGGTATGTTGTGGTATTGATAAGTCTAAACAAGTAGACCAAGTTATTCTAATAATCTTGCCTAAGATAGGACCAAAATATGCTGTCTATGTCTCCACTTTCCATTTTGACAGATATCTCTTGGGATCAAAGTGGAAGATTCCTACCATGGACCAGTTCATTAATTATCTCACACATGAGCAGAAAAAACTCATTCAGACGGGCCTAATTAAGGAACCCAAATCATATGCACTCACCATGCATGATGGAAAAGGGTCATCCAATAAAAAATCCAAACAGAAGGGAAAGGAGAAACATAAAGAAAGGGAGGGAAATTCCAAACCCTTCAAGGATTATTCAGGTTCCAAACACTCTTCAAATTCCAAAGAGAAGAAGAAGAAGAAGAATAAGAAGAATAAGAAGAAGAAGAAGAAGAAGAAGAAGAAGAATAAGAAGAATAAGAAGAAGAAGAAGAAGAAGAAGAAGGGAAAGTAATTCACTTATTGCAATAAACCAAATCATGAAGAATCCACATGCATGAAGAAGCAAATCGATCTTATGGCACATGTACTTCAGAAGAACAACCTTGGAAACTTCATTCCTAAAGGATCTAAAAAGAAGAAGGAAGAAGATCATGATCCTAAGAGAGGTAATCATCATTATCTTGTTGCAATTAATTCCTCATCTAATTCATGGATTATATATTTTGGCGCATCACATCATATGGCAGTGAAAGAGGAAGTCTTCACTTCTTCGAGTTCATGCTCAAGACCCCTATTCTCACGGGGGATGATACTCCAATGGCAGTAGCAGGAGAGGGAAGAGTGGAAATCCCTACTGGAAGTTTTGCGAATGTTTTACATGTTCCAAATATTTCTATAAATATTCTATTAGTTTATCAGATCACTCAAGTAGGTAAAAAGGTTGAATTTACATCAAATTCAGTTTCTGTACTTGACATGCATGTCAATTCCATTATTGCAATCGGTGAGGTAGATCAAAAATCAAGGTTTTACAAATTCATTAAGTTTGATGACCATGACTCCTCTTTCCTACTAATGCATGCTGATGTTAGTAGTAGAGGATGGCATGAGAGATTTGGTCATTTAAACTTTAGGCACATGGAGTGACTTTCCAAGCAAGGAATGGTCAAAGGCTTGCTGAACATTCACTTTTCTAAGGGGTTTGTGTAGGATGCATTCTTGGCAATAATCATGAAGAGAAGTTTGAAAAGGAGAAGGCAATGAGAGCCTCCTCTTCCTTAGATCTTGTTCATAGTGATATCAAGGGTCCATTTCCACATCTGCCCATCAACAAAGAAAGGTATGTCCTCACATTTATTGATGATTACTCATGATATACTTGGGTTTTTTTTCTCTCAGGCAAAAGTCTAAAGTTTTTGAGCATCTCAAAGACTTCAAATATCTAGTAGAGACAAAGACTAAGAAGAAGATTAAGATCCTCTGTATAAACAATGGGGGGGAGTATATCAAAAAACATGTTCAAAATATTTGCCGTTAGGCTAGTATCCAGTTGCAACATACAATTCCATACACTCAACAACATAATGGAATTGTTGAAAGGAATAAAAAATCTCTCAAAGAGATGACCAGTTGCATGTTGCATGCGAGATATATTCCTTCCAAGCTTTGGGCCAAGGCACTTAATTGTGCTGCTTACATACATAATAGATCTCCTTATAGATATGTTTAGGACATGACACCTTTTGAGGCTTGGACATGTGAAAAACCATATGTCACACACTTCTACATCTTTGGATCTTGCGCATGGGCCCATATTCCTTCTGAAAGAGGAAAACATTAGATCCATAGAGCACATCTTGTATCTTTGTGGGATATCAAGATGATGTGAAGGGGTACAGTTTGATAGATCCATGTATAGATCGACTCATCATTGAGTGAAGTGTCCAGTTTGAGGAGAGTCCTTTGCATGCACCACCAGATCAACATGCAAATACTCTTGTGCTTCCATCAGTTCCAAACATCAGAGATGATGATTCCATACACTCAGATGCTACATATTCAAACTCAGATTTAGAGGATTCTGTACATGGAGCTGAGCATGTAGTACAACAAGATGAGGAACCAACACTGGAGATTAAGTAGATTCCCAAGTGGGCACAATCCACACTTCAGGCACCAAGATACCTTGTAGGGAATCCATTGGATTCGAGGAGGAATCAATCTAAGAATGAGGAGACTTCTCATGTAATTTCAACTTCTAAACCAACGATGCCCATGCATTTATATATGGTTAAATATTCTGATCCATAGACCTACAATGAGGATGTGGGAAATCAATTGTGGGAAGTAGCCATGAAGGAGGAGTATGACTCACTCCTAGAGAATCAGACTTGGGATATGGTTACACTTCCACAGGGGAGGAAACTTGTCAGATGCAAATGGGTCTATAGGAGCAAGAGATCAATATATGGTCAGCTAAGTAGGTACAAGGAAAAACCTCTGAATGCCAGAGCCACAAAGTAATATGGGTCATCGATCTAAGGATCCTTTGAGACCCCTCTCGACTGTCTGATCATAGGGACGTGCATGTCATGTCGAAAGCATGAGGGGGTCCATGTGTCAAGCAATCATGATGCCATGTGTGGTGGCCTTGTGACATAGTAAAGAGATGCCAGTGACCGTAGGCATGTGCCATGCATTTTCCCCATGTGTTTGGGGTTGATAAGTGTCCCTCTAGGAGTGGCCTATTACTGAGACCAAGGGACCTTTGAGCTAGAATTGTGAGCCGTTGATCTGGGGAGTCCATTGAGATCCCCTCCCAACTTTCCGATCCACCAGTGGAAAGATTCACGGTAGCACTTTGACGAAGTCCTACTCCGGGAGAAAAGGAGTATTAAGTGGGTAGAACCCTTGAATGATGAACACACGAAGTAACGCGAGTCATTGATTTGAGGAAAATCGGGATCTTCCCTGACCATTGGATCTATGTTGTGGTCAGTCCGACATTGACCACTCCAGGTGAAAATGAGTGTTAAGTGGAAGGAACCCTTGAATGATGAAATCACGAAGTGACACAGATCATAGGTCTAGGGACGCTCTGAGATCTCCCATGACTGTTAGATATAGACCGTGCTCAACCTGACACTGACTACTCTGGGATCAAGGAGGAAGTTACACAATGGATTCCCTGAACACTAACGTTACGAAGCAATGGAGGCCATATATCTATGGATCTACATGGACACATCTCGACCGTGAGATCTAAGGAGTGTTGGAGGGTTGTCAGTCTGGAGTGACATGGCACACTGACATCAACCAGGGTGACATGGAACCATGTTCGATGTGCCAAGTGTCAACTTGATTCGTGCTTTTCATAGACCCTATGTGCCAATTAGAACATGACACATGGCCCCATTAATGGGTGACACACGTCACATTCTAATGGGAACATAGGGTATGTTAAAAGCATGAATCAAGGTGACATGTGGCACATCAAACGTGGCTCCACATCACCCTGGGTGACATCAGCGTGCCATATCACTCCAGACTGAAAACCCTCCAACTTCCCTTAGATGTCAAATTCGATATGTGTCCACGTAGATCCATAGATCTACGACCTCCGTTGCTTCGTAACTTCAGTGTTTGGGGAATCCGCTGTGTAACTTACTCCTTTCTCTCGGATTGGTCAGCGTCGGGCTGACTAAGGTCTAGATCTAACGGTCATGGGAGATCCCAGAGTGTCCCCGAATCTACGATCTATGATCTGTGTCACTTTGTGAGTTTGGAATTTGGCACTACTACATATTGAAAAATTTGCGACGACCACTTGCGACGAAAGTACTCTTTCGTCGCAACATGCAAGAGAAAATGTTTTTTTTTTCTAAATCTACCCCATGTTTGTCGCAATTTCGATGCCTACAATTTGACTGAACTATAATGGTCAATGTTCATCTCATAAGCGACGACCTTAGATTGGCCGTCGCATAAGCGATGATAGTTGACCATAATAATTTAGTCAAACTTTACCGTTGAAAATGACCTAAAATAAATAGCTGTAATATATATATATATATATATATAT
>ML777852.1:624678-732713 GCA_009831015.1 Picea engelmannii | reverse complement strand
ATATCATCATTCTTGACTAGTATCTGGTTAGTCTATTGTCAAGTCAGACGGGTCAGTCCTATTCTCAGCTTCTATTACTGCTATTTTGTTTATCCTTTTCATGTATGTTGTGCTTATACGATCAAAAACTGGATATGGTAGGACTAGGTTGGTTTCCCATGGTGGCAGTCCAGTCCTACCCCTTGCCTATTTTAGAAAACACAACTCGGGAACCTCTGGCTTGGTTTCCTTTTTGGCATGCTAAGGAATCCCCCCTTTTTGTATCATAACCCCCCTTTAGTAATACACGTTCTCAAACTCACTTACAAAAAAGAAACGACCCCAATCATTACGACTACATGCAACGCAAAGCAAGTAACTTTTTTTTGTTTTAAGCAAAAAGGCAATCAGTGACAACAATTAATCAACATGACTTGATGACGAACACAACTTACACATTTAGGCAACAAACAACAACGACCAGCGTACTAGCACATCAAGCAACCAGACGAAACATGCGATAATCAATAGACAGATAAAAACGACCCCCCGCCTGACACAAGCAAGACAACGCCTACAAGCTAAAGGTCAACATCAACAACCCGACACAACGGCTTCGACGACCAATAACTAGAAACCTCTACGGCGCGCAAAACCAATTGTATTAAGGCGTTACAGAACCAAGTACCAACATCAATTAAACGAACATTACGCCCACATCGGRAAGCACAAAACTCAGGCTAGGTTATCATTCACATCTATCTGTCAGGGTGTGCAATGATCCCCTCATTCGGAATCATGTCGTCACAAGGCGATAGGTGTGACAGTAACCATGGCGCAACATAACATATTTAGACCAATAACCCAAGAAAAATCCAACGTGCTAGGAGACCAAATTAATTGTCAGTAATACAAGAAGACTATATCCAAGCACCCAATCGACAAGTTTACAAGACGCAATGTGACTTCATTCAATATTTAAATTGCGCAACCAACCAAAAAAATCTTGTCTTCTTATGAGGCACTTTTTCAAGAAAATCTCCCAACTGTAAAACAGAATTAATTTGAATATTATCTAAAAATTCATGTAAATTCATGTGCATGGATACTCTATTTTAATTCTCTCTATAATAAAATATTATTTGAACGTTAGCTTAATCTACATAGCGATATAAGGAATTAGTGCGTACATTTAGTTAAGCTAAATAATGTCTCCCATCATAAACACGTAAATTAATATATTAAGAACATGAATACAAGGGATTTTCTTTTGAATTAACAAAAAAAACTTCCACATCCTCTTATAGTTGTCGAGAAATGAATAGTTGTCGAGAAATGAATAGTTGTGAGTTTAATTCATTTTAACTCCTACTTCTTTCTTTCTTTTTTCAACTTTTAATATATTTTTAATTTATTTTACCTACTTCTTGCTTGCTTCTTTCTTTTAATATCTTTTTAATTTTTTTTAACTTATTTCTTACTTTTTAATTTTGTTTGCTTTCTTTTTTTAACTTTTAATATCTTTTTTATTTTTTTAACTTTTTTTTTCTTACTTTTTAAATTTTTTGTTGAATTTTTTTTCCCATACCTTAATTTTTATAATTATTTTAACTACTTTTTTCACTTTTAAAAAAATTAAATTCCTTCCTTTTTCTTTTTCCTTCATTTTTTTTTTATTTTTTTAAACTTCTTTTCTTTTACTTTTAATTTTTTTTTTTTACTTTTCATTATTTTTTAAACTTTTTTTTTTATTTTTTTCACAAACGCTATCTCATATTTTATATTTTATTTACTCATTACCTAAATACTCTTTTTTATCATTATTCAAATGTTATTTGTTTCCGATAATAAGTGGAGTGACTACTTAAAACCATCATTATAATTCAATATCCAATTTTTTCTACTATATAATTTGGATAAGTTTAATAGTTAAGATTTTTTTAATCATTTTAACTTCTTCTTTTTTACTTTTAAATTTTTTAAACTCCTTCATTTCTCTTTTTCCTTTTATTTTCTTTTTTATTTTTTTAAACTTCTTCCTTTTTTTCACTTTTAACATCTTTTTACTTTCTTTTTACATATTTAGATTTCTCTTTCTAATTTTTTTTAACTTTTTTTCCTGAATTCTTTTTCCATACTATAATTTTTTTTAATCATTTTAACTTTTTCTTTTTAACTTTTAATAACTTTTAAATATTTTTAACTTTTTCTTTTTTTTTTTCTCTAATATTTCCCTACCCCACCCTTTTTAATCATTTTAACTTTCTCCATATTTTTAACTTTTTTTAACTTCCTCTTCCTTATTTTTTAATTTTTTTTACTGAATTTTTTAGAATACTATAACTTTTTTAATTAATTTAAATCATTTCAGATAAAAATATTTAAATTTATTTTTGACAATTATATTATTATTTTAATATTTAAAAATGTTTTTAACTTTTTCCATATTTTTAACTTTTATTTAACTTCCTCTTCCTTATTTTTTTAATTTTTTTTACTGAATTTTTTAGAATACCATAACTTTTTTAATTAATTTAAATAATTTCAAATAAAAATATTTAAATTTATTTTTGACAATTATATTATTATTTTAATATTTAAAAATGTTTTTAATATTTTAATACAAAGATGAGTAAATAAAATATTAAATAAATATAAAAATACAATGTCTACCATAACTTAAATTCCTTTAAATTCTTTAAAACTTCGAATTATTTGGTTTTTTTAAGTTACTTTCTTACCATTTTTCCAATGGGCCTTTTTAAAAAAATTATTTTCCTTTATTTTTACAAAGGATATCTCATATTTTATATTTTATTTACTCATTATTTAAATACTCTTTTTTATCATTAATAAATGGACTACTTAAAACTTTCAACATAATTCAATATCCAATTTTTTCTACTATATAATTTGAGTAGGTCTAATGGTTAAGAACATGTTTTCTTATAAGAGATCACACGTTCAAATCTAAAAACGATAAAGTATGTATAATATATACATTTGTAGACTACCAATTTAGTAATGATCTTAAAATTAATTATTMCTTCATTTAAAGAAAAATAAAAATTTATATATATTAAAATCAATGAAATTTATGAAATGCTAATATATCAAAATTATTTGCACTCTATTATTAGTTTTTTCTGGTTGTACAAACCAAAAATGTTGTTCCTTCTTAACAAAGTGAAGGATATTGTGTTGATGAGGTTGTGCATTTATGGAAGTTTGATCATTTCTAAGTTGTGCCCATTTGGTTAAATGGTGAAGCCCATGAAAATGAGGTGAATGTTATTTTAAAGTTTGATCATTTCTAAGTTTTGACCGTTTGGTTAAATGGTCAAGCCTGCCCATGAAAATGAGTTGAATGTTACTTTCTTTATTATACCTATTGAAGGCATGTATATAGTAATCGATATGCGTTGACTCGGTGTTAGTTTTCTTTGACTTATTTCAATATTAGCAGTTTAACCAAAGTTTTAACAAAAACATCTTATTTTAAATTATTTATAAAAATAATTCTTGATTTCTTATTGGATAGAACTATAGATGTCTTATTTCCGTGAAGACGGACCTAACGTTACAAAATGAAAACTCGCATTCACTAACATTTAATCTTCCAAAGACCTTTGGCAAAGGTGCTCTTAGATCAAGGAAAATCTTGCAGACCTCCTACAAAGGCGATAGGGCAAAGGAAGGTAAGGTGGAAACGCTTAAGGCATCTGCAACATGCAAGCAAAGGAAGGTAAGGTGGCAACGCTTAAGGTAACTGCAACATGCAAGCAAAGGTAGCAATCGTTTAGGCATTTGCAACATGCAAATACACGACCTTTCCCTCCTCTCGAGTCGACTTCCTTTCCCAAGCTCTGGCATCTACGAGTGAATATGATTGAGGCACTTTCTTCTCGCCCGTTGGCTCCTATCTATCAAGCTCCATCTCCCATTCTCCCATCTCTCAATCCCGACAGCTTCCACCAAGATCTGCATGTAGCGCCCCACCCAGGTACCCTAGCTAAAAGGGAGAAAGCAGTTGCCCGCTCAACCTAAAATCAATTCTATCCTAGCCACAAGAAAAGAGCGCAATGCAAAACTAGGCATGAAGGCTAGCTGGGCTCTCAGTGTTTTAATACCCAAGTTTCCACAAACTAAAGCAATAGCCCATTTTGGAAGGAGGATCTGGTTTTTTTTGTTGCAAAGCCTTTCGTTAGCATCAGCGAACCGAAATCCCACGGTTAACATCACCAAAACTGCTAGTGCACAGAGCACGGGACGCTTCACTTCTTCTTTCATTTCTCCTCCCTCAGCGGGGGAGCAAGTGCGGGACTGAAAGAATACAAATCAATGAACTGGTCGAGATCTCTCTTGCTGCTTGTTGGTCGAGCCTATGATGCTAGAACCTGTGGCGGCTAAACGTTACGCTTGACGAACTAAACCGAGGCTGGTCGAAATCACTCGAAGCTGGTAGAAAACATAATGCTATAACGTGTGGCGAGACGTGAGGCTCGACGGAAGGAACTAAATCAGGGTTGGTCGAATCTGGTTGGTCGTTACTATTGGATGGTCGATGAATCGAGGGCTTGATGTGGTATTAACTGCCAAAGATTGTGTAGGTCCATAAAACGAGGAAACACTTGAGCATGCTCGTATTTTCCTTAACGTCATCGAGAGGTGCACAGATCGCATGTAGGTGAGCTCCCGTTGGGTTAATCTTGAAAAAAAATAAGATGAAGGAGAAAATGGCGACTATAGAAAATTCAAAGGAAGGATTAATCTCGGCCTTTGATTAAATGGGATTACCATGTTCTTGACAAGGCTGCACAACTCATCAACGTTGTCAGCCCCACCGCCAAGCAGCTCTGGAAAACAACAGTCGTTTTTCTTGAGGTGGGAATTCTTGGGGCCAAGAATCTTGTGCCCATAAAATCCAACGACAGATGTGGTGTAACACATGCATACTATGTTTCCAAATATGGGCAAAAGTGAACAGGTTATGGCTCTCCAGCCGACACTGGATTTGAATCTGCTACGTCAGAACTCTTCATATGGAACTGGGGCTAACGGCTTGGGTGGAGGAGAACACCTCTGTGGGTGGAAGCTCTCTATAAAAAACAAAACGACTATTAGGGGAGTGAAGCATGTGAATGGGTTTCACTTAGCTAGTGAAGCGGGCGGGCTACGAGCAGTTGCTAGTTGGTTGATGGAATTTGGTTGATGGATTATTGATTCAGTCGTTCCCTCACACCCAATGGTTGCCCCCTTTCACTCTTGTTTACCCGTCAGTCACTCCCAGTTTGACTTAGTAGACCAGAAAAGACAGGTAGGTCGTCATTCTTCTGTTTATTTCTAGAACTAGGCAATAGACGAGAGAAACCCGAATGAAGACGATAAATGCTTCAAGATGATTCCTCTTCGACGTAGACAACTATGTCTATTGTGCTATGTATCATTTTGCTCGGGTCTATGGCTACCGTACTTGAATCAACATCCAAAAGCGGATTGGGACCAACCTCGGTCCTAGTCATTTGAGTGAGAGCTGATGAAGGGATTGATTTACACAGAATTCCCACTTAATCGCTTCCAAATATGGGAAAAAGTGGATTCATATTCAATCTCGTACCATCGTAGACAACTTTAACCCCAAGTGGAACGAGCAGTACACCTGGGAGGTCAATCCCCACCTGGTAGAGACCTACCCATTGGAAAGGTTCGAATTTGAATATCGACACTGCATATCGATCACTTCTACACAAATGTCTCCCTACTTTGCAACCTCTCGAAAATTGTCAAATCATTATTTTGCAAACCTCTCAACAATTGTCAAATCATCTATTTACACTTTCATGTTTCATTTGTTTCTAATATTATATTTGGATACCATGTAGTAATTTTCTTACACGTAGCCATTTCTTTACACATGTATGTTTCATTTGTTTATATCTTATATTTGCTAATTCGACAAGTATATGCTACCACGTAGCCTTGTTTAGTGAATGAAGTTGTGCATTTTAAGAAAGCTTGAACTTTTGGTTCAATAACCAACAAAGAATAATGAAGTGAATGATATTTGTTTTTAGAGTAAGGTAAATTATTATTTTTTTAAGGTAGAAAGTAAATAGAATAATGAAGTGAATGATATTTGTTTTTAGAGTAAGGTAATTGTTTTTTTTTAAGTAGAAAGTAAATAAGATTGTCCATAAAGTTTGATCATTTTGGCTAAATGGCCAACAAAGGATAATGGGGTAAATGATACTTTCTTTAGAATGAGACAATGATACTTTCTTTAGAATAAGGTGAATGATATTTTCTTTATTTTAAAAAATTGGAAAGTAATTGAGGTTTGAAATTGGAAAGTGAATAAGGTTATGTATTTTAAGGAAGTTTGATCATTTGGTTAAATGATAATGGGGGTGATACTTTAGGATGAAGTAGATGATACTTTCTTTATTTTAAATAAAGTGGATGAGGTTGTGCATTTAAGGAAGTTTGGCTAATAAAGAATAAAAAGGTGAATGTTATTTTTGGCTGAAATAAGAAGGTTGTGCATTTAAGGAAGTTTGGCTAATAAAGAATAAAAAGGTGAATGTTATTTTTGGCTGAAATAAGAAGGTATAAGATATTCCTTAATGAACTTGTGCATTTACTAAAGTTTGATTATTTATTGGAATGGTAAGAATGAGGTGAATGTGATTTTGGTTGAAATATTAAAATTCAAATTTGAAAATATGATTTATATAAATTTAATTTATTTTACAATATTATATAAGAAATATTTAAAAAGATTAAGATTTAAAGTTAAAGTATTTTGAAGTTTTAAGAAAAGAAGAAAGGGAAGAGGTGGTTTAGTGGAAGCATATTGGTTTAAAAAATGTGAGACCTGATTTAGAAAAAGAAATAGATGACTTGGGAGAGAATAAAACTTAGTTAGGGTTAAAGGTACTTTTGTTAAAATGGGAAAAATAAAATAAAAATAAGGTGAATGTTACTTTGATTGAAATAAAGGATTTGGAGAATATTGCTTAATGAGATTTTGTATTCAAGGAAGTTTGATCTTTTTTTAAATGGTAAGAACTAGGTGAATGTGAATATAGTTGAAACTACAAAATTCAAGTTCAAAAAATATAATTTGTATAATTTTAATTTGTTTTACAATATTGTATATGAAATATTTAAAAAATCAAAATTTAAACACAAAGAAACTTTGAAGAGTTAGGATAAGGGAAAAGAAACTTTGAAGAGATAGAATAAGGGGAAATGGATAGATGATTTGTAAAAATGACATTTAAAGAAAGAAATTGATGACTTGTGAAAAAGGTAAAATTTATCTAGGGTTAAAGGTATTTTTGTTAGAATAAAAAAAATCCATCTAAACCAATTACAACAACAAAAAAATCTCCAAATATAAATTACAAGTTGTAAAAATAGCTAACATTGAAAAAAAAAAAAAAAAAAAGTTACACTTTAATTATTAATTAATAATAAAGACATTAGAATGATAAAAAGAATTAATAATGAGAACATAAACTTTAATTGGAAAATTAGAATGATAAAGAGATAACAAGTATGACAATGATATTTTGTTTGGAAACGAGTTTTTTTTTTAACCTAATTTATTATTGTTGTGTACATTTGAGCATTGTTTGGTCTCGTGAAATTAGGGTATTAGGAGAAATCTCTACTAGGTGGGTGTAAAGTTATATGTTCTTTATATGAAGTGCATGATTTCGGTAATGTTTTTCTGATCATACATTTATATTGGTAATTACTTTCAAGAAAATTTCAAGTAATTAAGACACTACTTCAAAGGGAGTGATAATATCCAAGCTATTTTCAAAGTAAATGAGTTTGTTGTACAACCTTATATGTGTTGGCTCAAGTGTAAGAGTTATTAATCAACTACCGAGTAAAGATTGTAATTGGAAAATACCTTATTTAGTGGAACATAGATGCTGCTTCAATGTGGGATAGCAAATTTTTAAGTTATTGTACTTGGAGATTTTAAGCCCTTAAGGGAATAGGAAAGTCTAAACACAAATGATAATATCTCTTTTTTCAAAATAAATGGGGTGTTGTATAACCTCATATATGTGTTGGCTCAATAAATTTGATCACATAACTAATTTTTTTATAAAAAAATATTGCAACCTACTTCTAAGTAATGGAATTGATCAATACTAGAGTATAGCTCACAACTCTACATCGACTTCTCTATGTATGTATCACGTACCTCTCACTAATATCCAAATTTTGAGGTTGTAATATTATGTGATATAACATTGATTAGAGGGCTTATATTCAATGTAGTTGATTTCAAGCCATCAACTTCATTATTTATTGATTTTTATTAGTTGACTCAAAATTGTTTATTATTGACAAATGTAGCCAATTAACTATTACAATAAAATTTGGTTTGTTTTTCATTTTTTCTTTTAAACTAAGAAAAAGTTTACAATACTCAAGGTTACCAGCTTAGCCTTTATTGATACAATCTCAAGACCTTGATGTCCACAGACATCATTGTGTGCAAACAAATCTTACCACTTGAAATAATTGGTTGGTGGTCCGTAATCTATTAAACCCATTTCCTTACGTTTGAGGAAGATAAACTCTTAACGAATAAAAAATAGTTTTAATTCATACTCCAAAACAAAAAGATATTTTCAACCTAAATAGTATGTAAATTGATCTTCTTTTTTGTAATCTAGACTACTTTAGTATTAACATCGTACAAAAAACAGAATAGATAACACTACATGTGGACTACTGTAGTGTTGATGTTTAGACAACATCAGGAAGACATTCTCTAAAGATAATAATTAATAATATAATTATTATTGATTATTATATATATTATATAATAAGTAAATGATAATAACAAATAGTTATTGATTATTCAAGGGATGCATCCTTTCATGGATGGTCACCTTATGTTCCCTATATATATGGAACACTCATCATTGTAATAAAAATATCGATTATATCTTATATGAAGAACAACAACATGGTATCAGAGCAAAACTGGGCTAACTCCCACACGAGAGGGCCCGGGATCCTGAAAGAAAGTTGCTTTTATTTTTTGTTGTAACAATGTGAGAGAGATGAATGCACATGATCCATCAGAGGGAGTCTCATAAATGGATCTAGTTCACTTTTTGATCCAACAAGTCTAATTTTTTTTTTATGTGTTCTTCTCTTCTGTTTTTGAGTTGTGAGAAATGAGACTTTGATGTCACGGTCTTAGTCTATTGGCTAGCTATGGATATGTAGAAAAGGCGGACCAGAGATAAACATGTTCCCTGTCGCTGGAATCACTTCTTCCCGGGCCATGGGGAAGATATTTCCACCGAGTGATCCCTAGTTTCATGTGCCAACAAGGGGATTTCACCACGGGGAGTGATATGGGAGGCGGGTCCATCTATAGTTCCAAGTTCCCCGAAAATAATTTCATAAAGAATCCCACCCAGCCGAGAATCCTGTTAATGAAAAATGCTGACAAGAATACCAACGGGATCCCAGTTGGAATGGTTTGGTTTTCTTCTGAGAAAAGGTCCAGAGGATGAGCAGCGGGTATTTTGCTCCGACAAAACCAAGATGCAAAGTTGTGAATGTATTGAGATCCCCGTTGGAATTGCCATCTACAGGACGCGCAGATAATAAGGCAGTATAACCATTTGGTGCAAGAAATTCGTGGTTTCTCGCTTCAGAGCACTGATAGTGGTATTGTGTGTTCTATTACTATTAGTTTGAGCTCAAATTTGTGTTCTTTTCGTGCCAATTTGCCTAAAATAATGGAAAAGGAGTGGGAGTTAATAAAATCACGAGTAGGGTTTAAAACCGGTCGAATGGGTTGCCCTCAATAGAGGTAAGGCGAAGCTCGTGGTGATAATCTCAGAAAAGGGTTGCACACGTTTGTGTGAGTTTATTAAGAGTTTTATGTTTTATGGATCGCCCTCATTTGCTTGTCATCACACATAAAGGTGAAAGGGTTACTGGTCTCCAGCTAGAATTTATAACAGAGACCCATCTTAATCCCGAGAATGTACTTCACCCACACGATGTACAGAAACCAAACATCCAACTATAAAAACAATTATAGTCATTTCATGTGATGAAGCGAATACACCAGCCAACCTCATGATGCCATTGGGGACTAGTGGGATTTTCATTGTGCAAGAAATTAATGAGCCGGAATCTCCGTGTTTTGTCAGTGTTAATCAGATCTTCATACATGTACATGTACTAGTGTGCATCCATGTATTTTGGAAGCATGAGACAGTTCGGATCCCTATCGATGAAATTGGCTTCATAGTTGTGCAGCTGAGGGTGAGACCGTCATTGCCTAGGTAATTGGTTGCAAATTTTGTGATGCCCAATTGCATTTCTGCTTCCCCCAGATACCAAGATTGAAGTAATGATGGTATTCTAAACATTGACAATGAACGTGTTGCATGAATAATGGACTTGTCTTACTACGTATGGACAGTGAGTTCAGCAAGGTTGTCTTCAGATGTATGGAAGTAGTGAGGCAGTGAGTTCAGCAAGGTTGTCTTCGGACGTATGGAAACAGTGAGGCTTCAGAGGCTACTTGCAGGATTTCATTTGAGACATAGTGCATATTAAGTAGCCAGGCTTCAACACACAGACGAGCAAGATGGTGTAGACTTCATCTTGATGTGCCTTAGATGGTCAGATGAATGAACCAAGACATTGGTTTCATAAGGAAACCTCGATATGTATTCGGAGACATTGAGTCCATGAGGGAACCTTGATATGTATTAGACATTGGTTTCATGAGGAAACCCAAGGTCCAAGATGACATTCCCTTTCAGAGGGAGACAGTTGAGTCAATTGATCCCATTGATCTTGTAGCTCCATGGCTCATCAAACTCTGTAGGAGGCAGAAGGACATGCAACTCCTCATGGTAACTTCCAAGAAAGCAAGAGACTTTAGAGAGATTCATTTTATGCCATGGCTATGAGCCACATCATTCATTTTTTTAGCCTTATTGTTATGAGGAGGCAACTAGTCATCCAGTATGGAGAGATGTCATGATGGAGGAGTATCAATCCAACATGAAGAATGATGTGTGGGATATTGTTCCAAGACCCGAAGGGAAGTTTCTAGTGACTTCCAAATGGATCTACAAGATCAAACACACAGTTGATGGGAGCATCGAGAGGCACAAAACAAGATTTGTTGCTAGAGGATTCTCTCAGGTGGAGGGAATAGATTATGAGGAGACATCTCCTCCTGTTGCTCGATACACTTCTATCTAGATGATTATTTCCCCTGCAACATTCATGGGTTAGAGAGTACATTAGATGGATGTAAAGACAACCTTTCTCAATGGAGAGAATAAGGAATAAGTATACATCGAGAAACCAGATGCTTTCATGATACATGAGAAGGAGTCTCATGTGTGCAGGTTGAAGATGGCCTTGTATGGAATCAAATAACCACCTCGAGCTTGGTATGCGAGGATTGATGGACACCTGATGAGTTTGGGCTTCAACAAAAGTGTTGTCAATTACAGCCTATACTACAAGACTGTTAATGGTGAGTCCTTGATTTTGGTCCTCTACGTTGATGATTTATTCCTCATCGGTGTAGAGAGCCTTATTATTGAATGCAAGTATGTGTTGGCCTCTGAGTTTGAGATGAAGGACCCTGGTATGATGCACTACTTCTTGGGACTAGAGGTGCGGCAGAGAACTGATGAGATCTTCCTGAGTCAGGGGAAGTACACAGTTGAGATATTCAAGAATTTTGAGATACCAAACTTGAAGTCCGTGACTACACCAATGATGACGAATCTAAAGAAACTAAGTGTGTCTTCTTCCAATTATGACGAAATTGATCTGACTCTGTATAGACAGTTGGTTGGATAACTGATGTATTTGGTTAACACCAGACCAAATAATTGTTATGCAGTTAGTGCACTTAGCCAGTTTATGAGTCAGTTGAGATAGACACACTAGATTGTTGTGAAGCATGTGTTGAGATACTTGCGAGGCACAGTTCGACATGGTCTAAGATATACTTCCAGTATTGATATGATATGGCAGGAATATATTGACTTTGATTGGGTACGGAGTGCAGTGGAAAGAAAGAGCACCTTCAGGTGTTGCTTCACTTTGTTATCTTCCATGGTTTCCTGGTGTAGCAGGAAACGAACTTCTATGGATTTGAGCACAACAGAAGCAGAGTACAGTGCATTAAGTATGACAATCTGTGAAGCAGTGTGGCTTCATAAGTTCCTTGCAGATATATCTGAACATGTGCTGGATTTCACCATTATTCATTATGGTAACCAAAGTTGTGTGAAGATATCAGATAATCCAATGTTTCATGACAAATCGAACCACATTGAAATCAAGTACCATTACATCCGAGACATGGTGTAGAGGAAGGAAGTATTGGTGCAGTACCTTCCTACAGATGAGCAGGTTGTTGATGTTCTTACCAAACCAAGACAAATTTCAAGTACTTCCGTGACAGACTTGGCGTGGCAGAGAATGCCTCCCTCGCTGAGAGGGAGTGTTGATGTTTGCATCTTTCTGAGACATTCTCCAGATCATACTCCTATGTGACTTAGTTGATTTGATCTGTGATGACACTTATCTGAGAAGGGATAAGTGGGGCACCTATCCGAGAAGGGATAAGTGCGGTTGGGATTATAACCCAACATCCCATGTGGAAAGCACATGAGGACATGTCTAGGGAGTTGACCCTTGACATCATACAATATGGGAGTTGACCCTAGTGTTTCTAGAGGGTGTAGCCTCTAGAAGTCCACATGGAGTTCCATGTGTGACAAACTTTCTTCAGATCATACTCCTCTGTGAATTGAGTTGAGTTGATCTGTGAGGACATGTATCTGAGAAGGGATAAGTGGAACACTTATTCGAGAAGGAATAAGTGCAGTTGGGCTTATAACCCAACGTCCCATGTGGAGAGCACATGAGGACATGTCAAGGGAGTTGACCCTTGACGTCATACACTATGGGAGTTGACCCTAGTGTTTCTAGAGGGTGTAGCCTCTAGAAGTCCACATGGAGTGCCATGTGTGACAAACTTTCTACAGATCGTACTCCTCTGTGAATTGAGTTGAGTTGATCTGTGAGGACACTTATTCGAGAAGGAATAAGTGCATTTGTGCTTATAGCCCATCGTCCCATGTTCAGAGAACATGAGGACATGTCAAGGGAGTTGACCCTTGATGTCTCACACTATGGGGAGTTGTCCCTAAGTGTTCCTAGAGGGAGTAGCCTCTAGAATTCCACCTGGGAGTGCCATGTGTGACAAATCTTTTACTACTAGGGTGGCTTTGTACCACTGGTGGAGACTGTGTGTCTCTGGATAGTAGTTGTGTACTACTATGGAAAGATACCTCCCTAGCTAAGAGGGGGTGTTGATGTTTCAGCATCAGGTAGAACCTCTCCTAGATTAGGTTGCAGACCAAGGGAGATAGGATACATTTATCACAAAGGTGCACTTGTGATAAATGGGCCCAAACATAGTCCTTCCTTGATCATGACAAGGAATAATATGGACTCGAGGTGCTTGAAGTGCTTTCCACGTGTCAGTTAGCATCAAACTGACACTCACTCATAGGTGTGTTCTTGTGGTGAAAGATCCTGGTGTAGTCTTTGTCCTAGTCATGGTGATTTGACAAGGAATGATAAAGACTCAAGATGTTATATGATATTACATGTGAACCCAAAGTGAACCTAATTTTAGAGAGAGTTAATTGGTTTAGTTGGGAGAGAGATGTCTCCCAAGACTGACAGACAAGTGTCATGAGTCTAGGGTGAAGTTTGTATACTTCAAAGACAAGATTGGCATGTTGCAGAATGTCTCCCTCGTTGAGAGGGAGTGTTGATGTTTGGACAACATCGGGAAGACATTCTCTAAAGATAATAATTAATAATATAATTATTATTGATTATTATATATATATTATATAATAAGTAAATGATAATAACAAATAGCTATTAATTATTCAAGGGATGCATCCTTTCATGGATGGTCACCTTATGTTCCCTATATATATGTAACATTGATCATTGTAATAAAAATATCGATTATATCTTATATGAAGAACAACAACACCTACCACCTGGGCAACCAGAACCACATGAGTGACAGTATATCATTTTTTCCATCATACAAAAATAATTAATGTCTTGCATGACTATGTTACTATTCTTCTATAATTAGAAAAAAAAAATAACATAATTGTAAATTGATATAAATGTCTTACTATCCACCTATCAACATAAAAATAAACATAAACCAATGATCTAGAGGGTAGTTGTTTCTCCCCCTCTATATAGATCAAGATTAACGAGAAACATTATATTGGAAGTCCATCCTCCTACTTTAGGTAGCCTCCCTTGCAATTCCTCTCCTTTGGATCCTCATCCACCAGGATGGGATTGGAAGGCGGACCTTCATAAGTTGGGGATAGGTTGGTGTTTTCCATAGGAGTGCCTTGAAAGTCTGCAAGAGTGTTGACATAAATTTCAATATTGAATATTTCCTGCAGAGAACATCAAATTTTTTATCCATGACATGCAACTTGCCCAATATGGTGTTTTGTTGGTTTCCCTTCTCCTCAACAATTTGTGTGATGCGGGTAACTGTGAGAATATCTAGAATAATCTAGAATCCAATCTTTAAAGAAGAAACTACACCTTGGTGATTTGTTGTCTCTGCATCTTATCTTTCTACTCCTATAGTATTCCAGATATAAAATAGTATATAGAACATAAATATTTTAGCTAGAAATGGCAAAGAAGCAATGATATAATCAGAACAATACCAGAATAATACCAGAGTAAAACCAGAAAGAGCACTTTGATTATTGATAGCAATGTTCACTTGCCTCTTCGAGGGGGAAACCTCCAGTAGAGCAGAGCTCTATTACAATAATATCCAAGACAATATTTCTCATACCCTCTACTTCTATTTATACTCTATATATCCAAAAGAACAATATAGAGGAAGATCCTTCTAGAAGTGGGAGATTCTATTAGGTCTTCTTACATTTGACTTATTCTTCCTTATCGCTAGGCCTTATTAATATTGGTCTTTATTACATGGAATTATATTATTCTACCTACGTGAGGGGTTAGGGAGGTTAGGTCCCTAACATGCCCTCCCCCTTGAAGAACAACCTTGTCCTCAAGGCTTTAGATGAGGGAATTGTTGTAGAATGGTGGTCGACTCCTAGATGGCATCTTCTGGAGGTGTATCTTTCCATTGGAATAACACTTCCTGGATGGTGTGCTGACGGAGACGACACTCTCTCTGGGCCAATACTGCTTGTAGTTGCAACCATATGGAACCTTCTTCATCCAACTCAGGGAGACTAGTTTGAGTTTGACACTTAGTTCCAATCATCTTCTTTAAAAAGGAAACGTGAAAAACATGATGGAGCTTCGACTGACTGGGTAGAGTTAATTGATAGGCCACCGATCCCACACGCTTGAGCATTGTATAAGGACCATACAATTTGGGCGCAAGTTTCTAACAGTGGTGATCTTTGAGTGAAGTTTGTTTATAAGGTTGTAGTCAAAGAAATACCTGGTCCCCTTCAACAAAATGGCGTTCAGAACAACCTTGATCTGCTTGTTGCTTCATGTGATTCTAAGCCATGACGAAATTGTCTTTGAGGGCACGAAGAATAGCCTCGTTGACTGTAAGATTTTTGTCAAACTCCTAAACCTTCGAGACCCCTGGCATATAGGAGATAACTGATGGGGTATTTTGGCCATAGAATGATTCAAAAGGATTCGGGCGAGTAGTTGTATGGTAAGATGTGTTGTACCACCATTCAGCGAGGGGTAACCATTGAGCCCATTGATTTTTCCGCTCAGATGCAAAACACCTCAAATATTTTTCCAAACACTTGTTGAAAACTTCACTCTGGCCATATGTCTGGGGGTGATAGGCAATACTGAGATTCAATTGGGTTCCATGTAGCTTGAACAATTATTGCCAAAAATTGTTGGTGAAAGTGGGGTCTCTATCAGAGACAATAGAATTAGGCATTCCATGAAGCTTGAAGAGATTATCCATGAAGATTTGAGCCATTGTGGCAGTTGTGAATGGGTGTTGAAGAGAAAAAAAAATAGCATATTTGGAGAGACGATCTACTACCACCATGATGACTGACTTATTGCCTGATTTAGGTAAGCCCACAAGGAAATCCATAGAAATATCTCACCAAATAGCAGGGAAAATCGAAAGCGGTTGGAGTGTTCATGGAGCTTTGACAGTTTCTCCCATGTTGTGTTGACAGACCGCACATTCAACCACAAAGGTGCGGATGTTCTGTTTCGAACCCTCCCAGAAAAAAGAACGTTTGACTCGTTCATAGGTTTTGGTAAACCTTGAATGCCCAGTTGTGGGTGAGGCATGAAGTTTAGAAAGCATTGTAGATTTAAGTTGGTATTTCTTGCATAAATACAAACGAACTTTGTAGTGAAGCTCTTCATTATGCCAAGAGTATCGAGGAGAAACTGAAGAATTGTGTTGCAATTGGTGGAGCAGGCTAGAAATTTTGGGGTCTTGCAACCATTCCTGACAAACTTGGTGCCAATTTGGTACAATGAAGGAGAGGGAGAAAAGGGACTCGTCTTCTTCATATTTTCAGGAAAGAGCATCGGCCACTACATTTTCCTTTCCCTTCTTGTAAATGATCTCATAATCATAGCCAAATATCTTGGTCACCGATTTTTGTTGCGTCGGGGATGAAATTCGTTGTTCCAGGAAATACTTGAGACTCTGATGATCAATTTTGATTTGGAATCGTTGACCCAATAAATAAGGATACCAGAGATCCATAACATGTAGAATAACTAACATTTCATTTTCATAAATGGATTGGCCCAAATGTCGCTCTGAAAGTTGTTTTCTAGTGAAGGCCAAGGGCCTGCCATCTTGTATGAGGACGGCTCCAATTCCTTTTCCCGAAAGCATCACATTCCAATACGAATGTCTTTGTGAAGTCTGGGAGGGCTAGGACAAGGGTTGAGCACACAGCATCTTTTAAGTCTTGGAAGGCATGATCCGCAGTTGAATTCTAAGTGAAAGCATTCTTTTTAAGGAGGGAAGTGAGAGGAGTTGCAATCTTTCCATAATTCTAAACAAACTTCCTATAATAGCCCGTTAAACCCAGAAAACCACGCAAGCTCTTAAGAGTTTTAGGGTGAGGCCAATCTTGCATAGATTCAATTTTATTAGGATCCACTTGGACACCATCCTTGCTGAAAATATGACCTGGGTATTCCACTTCTAAGGCACCAAAGGCACATTTAGATTGTTTGAGGAAAAGTTGATGTTTAGAGAGTAGATGGAGAACTTGATTCACATGGGAGAGATGGGGATGGCCAAGTTTTACTATAGATGAGAATATCATCAAAGAAAACTAAGACAAAACGATGGAGAAAAGGATAGAAGACATGATTCATAAGACTTTGGAAAGTGGAAGGAGAATTACACAATCCAAAGGGCATTACCAAGAATTCATAATGACCCTCGTGAGTGTGAAATGTAGTCTTGGGAATGTCTTCTTCTTTCATATGGATCTGGTGGTAGCCAGAACGTAAATCCAATTTGGTGAAGTACTTAGCACCACTCAATTCATCCAAGAGGTCATCAATGAAAGGAATGGGGAATTTTTCTTTGATTGTGAGTTTGTTGAGGGTGTGGAAATCAAGCCACATGCACCAAGTGCCTTCTTTCTTGAGTACCATCACCACATATGAAGAATAGGGGCTAGTACTGGGACGGATAACACCGACTTCTAGTAATTCATGAACAATTTTCTCAATTTCAATCTTTTGGGCAAAGGGATGACGATAAGGCTGAACATTGGGAGGAAGACTGCCCAAGATGAGAGGGATGGAATGATCATGGAATCCATGGGAAGGGGGAAGTTCTTGGGGGGTGGTAAAAACAACATGGTGGTGGGAGAGGATAGATTGGAGGTCAGGATGCACATAAGGTGTCTCAACAACATGAAAGGAGTGGAGTTGGGATATAATTCCTGAATGACCTTTTTTGAGGAGATTTTCCATGCAATGGGAATTGATGATCTCAGGGGAGCCTGCGGTGATGCCTTGGAACTTATATTGTTGTCCCTCCTGTTGGAATTGCATGGTTAAGTCTTTAAAATCCATGAGAATGAGGTCTAGAGTGCGTAACCATTCGACACCAAGAACAATGTCACAACCACCCATGTCTATAGCAAACATATGGGATTTCAGGTGATACTGGCCAATTTGGAGTCACACATTTTCACATCGTCCCCCATATTTCATGGAACCACCATTGGAAATCATGATTTGAAAATTATTGACGACACAGATGTAACAATTGAATTCTAGGGCATTGCGACGATGAATAAAGTTATGGGTGTTACCAATGTCCACAAGGATGATGACTTTCCTATTTTTGATGTAACCAATTAATTTGAGAGTCTGGGAGCAAAGAAGCTAGTGAGGGCATTAAGTGAAATCACTGGGTCAACATCTGGTGGGTCAGAGGTTGGGGTGAGGTCAGAAGGTGGTGGTAGTTCCTCCACAGGCGGAACAACAACATCTTCTTCAGAAACATCCTCAGTCACAACCATAAAAAGATTTTTTTCCTTACACTTGTGCCCAAGAAAATATTTGTCATCAAAATTATAACAAAGACCTTTGAGTTGACATTCAACCATTTCAGCCTTGGCTAATTTCTGGATCTTGAGGGGAGTTGCAGGAGGGGGAAAATTGGTGGGTTTAGGGCGAGGAGGAAAGGAGGGTTTTCGGGTCTGGGAGGACATAATCTGTTGGGATTCCTTAGCTTGTTTTTAGTAGCTTCCAACCAAGTCTGGGGGCGTGCCATGAGAACATGTGCACAAATTTCATCTTTGAGGCCACTGATAAATCATTACCTAAAGAAATCATATGACATGCCCTCCGTTCTGAAAGCCAAGTGCTCAAATGCGGAAATAAAGTCTTCCATTTTCCCAGACTGCTTTAACTTGGTCAAACGGTTTAAATGGTGGGTGTCAGAGTCAAAGCGGTCATAAAGTTTGGCCACAAACTGTGTCCAAACAAGATACCCTTGGCATGCCTTTTTTCACCATTGCCATCGTTCTAGATCCAAATGTAGGACACCATAATGAATCTTGGCTAAATCATTAGTAATTCCATGCAAAGAGAAATAATGTTCCATTTGGGTGACCCAGCCTGCAGGATATGATCCATCAAATTTGTTCACCTCAATTCTAGAAGGGCGTAGGTCTCGGGAAAAGTGGGTAGTATGAGGGCCTTGGTAATGGGAAGAGTCATGGTCATCATGATCAGATGGTTGTTCAGAAGAGGAAGGGTTCTGGGAACATCCCAAGAAGTGTTCTTTGAGGTCTTGATGTGGGAACATTGTTCCTTGAGGTATTTGATGTGGGAACATTATTCCTTGAGGATCTCAATAGTTGAATTGATGGAGATAATGTTGGCACTGATATGCTTGATGTCTTCCTTGTTCTGGTGGTTTTTAGAAATCAAGGCATTGAGTTCTTGGGCTTGTGTGGTATTCATTTGGACAAAGGAGAAAGAAAATGGTCTAGGGGAAACAAAAGGGGTCTGGAGGGGTGGGTGGGACCACAGATAAAAAGGGTGTCAAATGATAGGTGCCATTGAGATCAGGGCGAAAAGGGGGATCCAAAGGGATAGGAGCCAAATAAGGGTGTTAGAGACGGGTCGGGTCCACAAAACAATTTGTGTTAAAAATTATAGGTATCATTGTAATCAGGGCGAAGAGAGGAACCA
Organism: Picea engelmannii; assembly: GCA_009831015.1. NCBI lineage: Eukaryota > Viridiplantae > Streptophyta > Pinopsida > Pinales > Pinaceae > Picea > Picea engelmannii. The sequence goes on along the minus strand of ML777852.1, from coordinate 712,916 downwards.
TGTGGGGTAGGTCCCAAATAAGTGTGTTGGAGGGACCACTATACTTGGTTTTTTTTTGTAACTCCTGCGGAGTTATACTCCGGCCTGAATAATACTGCAATGACGAAATGCCCAAATGATTAACGAGAAGAAATGTGTAGTAATTTCGCAACCAGAATGCAGAAGGCATAGTTGCACGGCAATAGATATTTTATGTTCTATTTTTTGTTTTTGTCCCTAGGGGTAGGATATTCAAGGTTTCTACAGACAAGGGTTTGCCATGTGATATAGCTCTCTGATATACGTGTGGGGGCCAATAGTAGTACTCGGCCCAATATCTCAGGGCAACAACTAAGGAGGATACACTGTGCCCTTAGTCGTTACTATCTGACTACCCAGGTACTAGAGACTATCTTATCGAGTGTTTTTCTCGATGTCACTATAGCAGTCAGGCGGTCGATCAGTTTATCTATGGAGGGCTTCAAGAGATCTAGGCCGATCCGTATATAGGTGTTGTCTGATGCGCTACCACTCAAAGGGGTGCCAACAGGGGTTACAAGGGTGGCCAACAGATGTGCACTTAGGTACCACTTGTATTTATTGCATGTATGACTCCTCGATCGCAGTTTTATGCGTGTAACGACAGATCTATGTAGCTTTAAGACGTCGGAATACGTCTCTACCCTGGAAAAAAAAAAATTAACCCGCAATTTTCTGCCGAGGAAAGTGCTTCGATACCACTTGTAGTATTCCAAATATAAAATAGTATGCAAAACAAAAATATTTTAGCTAGAAATGGTAGAGAAGCAATGATATAATCATAACAATACCAAAATAATACAAGAATAACACCAGAAAGAGCACTTTGATTACTAATAGCAATGTTCACTTGCCTCTTTGAGAGGGAAACCTCCAGCAGAGCAAAGCTCTATTAAAATAATATCCAAGATAATATTTCTCATACACTCTACTTCTATTTATACTCTATCTATCCAAAAGAACAATCTTGAGGAAGATCCTTCTCGAAGCAAAAGCTTGTATTAGGTCTTCTTGTTGGGTATGTGTTATATTCTTTGCATGAGTAGTAGTGTCTGCGTTGTGCCGGGTGCGCAGGGGGATTTGAGGGGGGGGTGCAGGGGGCAACGCCCTTGAGAAAAAAAATTATGCCTCGGGAAACGTGTCACATATTTAGGTGGTTTTTCGGCACATGTTTTTTTGTCGATTGTTTTCTATTTCCGGTTAAGGAATTAGGGTTGTTGACTAATGTAGGTCATTGGGTTAGGGTTTTGGATGCCACTGGCTCCTATATGTATATTTTATTGTAAACAATGTATCATGATGAATGAATATAGAATATGTTGGTTTTCTATCCATTCTGTTCTTTTACTGAAAATTTGTTCGCAGTAAATATTATACAAGGTTAAAATCTACAAGTTTCTACTATTCCTAGCTATGTATCACTTTTCAAATACTATAATTCCTTCAATCTTTCATGATGAAATGTTTCATACATTCAAACCTATGAAAATATCTAATTTTCCTTTAGATTTTATGACCCTTGACTAGCTTCATTGGCATTACGATTTCACCTCACTTGTTTATTGCCAATAGTTAGTATGGGTTAGGATAAGGTAGCATAGTTAGATTTGTTTCTTCTCTACTATTTTATTCTCTATTGTCTAATTTTAGTTTTACTCTATTAATAAACTTCCTTTGAGTGATCCTAAAGGCTACAAAGCTACTTCCTGAATTGATTTTAATAATTTACATTTCTCTGATGTTTCAGCTTACACGTCTTTTCTCAAATTATTTTTAACTTGCATGGCTTGTTTCCTTGATTGACCTAATTGGAGTTTCCCTTAATCATTAATGGAAGAGCCTTGGCATAACACACATACTTGCTAATCCTTGAAATATTTCATTTTAGTTTTTAGTTTCCCCCGGTGATTAATGGCAAGGCCTTATAAGAACACACACACACTTGTTAATCCTTGAAATCTTTCATTTTGCTTCTTAGTCGTGTCCTAGAACAAAGAAGTTGTGAATAAATATTCCACACTCACTAAAAGTTAAAATAGTAATGGAATTGGGAATTGTCGAAGTGGCTGAATTCAAAGTGATCTCGAAAACTTAGCTAGATCATGATTTAGTGAATTTGAGATATCATCCATTCACATTAAAGGAGCACAACACGTGAAGGGTTTTTAGTTAGACATCCAAAGTTTAAAATCTTTCAAGGCATATTTTAGGCATGATCTATCATTTTCTAATAACAAGCAGATATCCCCATAAGTGTGTAAAAATCATTGCTTCTCCCATCCTTTATTCTAAAAAAATGAGAGGCAAGAAGGAATGGGAAAAGGAATTCAGTTATAAAGGGGACATGTAGACAACTTTGTCATTACTATGGATACTCATTGGAAGTGGAGCAAGGTCTATGATATTGGGGTGACTCCATTGGGGCTATGAATTATCGTTGGCAGCAGAGCAAGGTTTTTGATGCCAAGGTGACTCCATCAGGGTTATGGATGCTCATTGGCAGCGAAAAATATATGTGATATCAAGGTGATACCACCAAGGTTATGGACGCTTATTGGCAGTGGAGAAAGGTCTATGATGTCGGGGTGACTCCACCGGGGCTATGGACAATCATGGGAGATGAAGCAACAATGTAGGAAAGTGAAATAACATGTCTAGTCAAAATATTAAAACCCATATTTTAAAAGCAACCATGTGACTATGACAATTGCTTGAAACATCAAGTGAAGCTCTTAGGGAAATTAATTCCATAATTTATATCTTCAATAAAAGTTGCTAAGCCATTGAAGTTGTATAATTTGGGTACTATGGATTTAAGTTATGATGGAATGACTTAAAGAAACCATTTGCTTAAACTCTAAAGCTATGATTTATTTTAAAAGTTTTTTTACTTCTTATTAAAAGATATGGTTGAATTGTAATGACTTAGAGATTCATAGATTCACCCAATGTGTCTCCATTTGTTGTTCCCACCACAACCCCCTGAGTTTTGAACAAAACTTGGGGCTCCGCCTTATTTTTTACTAATATGGATATGCTTCTTTATTTAACACATTGACTCGGATTTCTTGTTGCATTACATGATTAATCTAAATAGGCCTTTAAGCTTTACTTGCTTGGTTTTGACTTACCTCTTTTCTTTAGTTTTCTTCCCATTTCAGTGTCGAGTTCTTCCCTTTATTGAGTCTCCTTTCCTAATTTTCTTTTTGTTCCAACTCTCATAGCCCTTGATTTCCAAATCAGACCAACTTTCATTTTGTTTTCTTTGTCATCCTCTTGATTTGAAAATCACTTTGACTTTCAAATCAAGATTTGCTTCACCTTTTCTTTCATTCAATTTGTTATTCTTATTTTGTTTATTTTTTTCTTTCTTGCCTAGAAACTTTAGTTACCCCAATCATAAATCAACTCTCATAGCCAAGGCAAGGACTTCCTACACTAACTTTAGTGTGAAGGAGTCATGATTTTGAAATCAACCCTGATCTTTGAATCAGATTCCTTGTACAATTTCAAATTCTTCCTTTTGTTTTAAAAGAAATTGTTTTCTTTTAATTAAATGTATATTATTGTTTTCAAATTTTCTTTCTTTATTTCGAAAAATAAGCTAAATCATAACCTTCATAGGTCCCAATTTTGCAATCGACCTCAATTTCCAAATAGGATCCCTTTTCACTAAGGTACTATTGCCTTGCCCTAATTTCATAATCATCATCCTGATCACAAAATCGAACCCTGTCATCACCATTTTACTGCACGAACTCTCGGCCTTATTTTATTTTTCTCCTCTTAATTGACCTATTTCAAACTTTGTTCAATGTTTTCCTTCTAAATTCATTTGTCCAAATCAAGCCAAAAATTTTAATCGAGCTCTCAACTCACTAAATCCAAATCTTCATTCACATGTGTGAAGCCTTTCAAAGAAGCTCTATTATGATAGAGCTCTTCATTCTTGAACTTGGTGTCACAAAATCCCATTTCTGAAATCGTTTCCAGCTTCAAAATTGAACCCGCACTAAGCGAACTCACAACCTGAATTCTCAAGCATGACCAATCTTTGAATAGAGCCTACCTTTGTAATTGCACATGCCACCTACCTTTGTAATTGCACATGCCACAAATTTTGGCTTGATTGGTAATTATCATGATCTGACATCTATCCCTATTAAGTAATGCTCAAAGTAGCAGACCTCTAAATGTTTCAATTTGAACATTCATGGGAATGAATATGACTTTGGATGCAAGCTTCTTTCCCAGGTTCAAACATGCTTAAGAGTTTATGATCAAGACCAAAGAATGCATCCTAGATAATTCAACATGCAGTTCAAATCAAGGTCAATATTCTGTAAAACCTGCAAACTTGTATAATTTCAATGTTTGAGGAAAATTTGCTAGTTTTTAATTTGATTTAATATTCTAAGCTAATCATGTATATTCTTTTGGCTATGCTAACATTTTGCAGAAAATTATATCTAGCCTCCAAGAGACGTGGGAAAAGGAAGAGAATCCCTCGGGAAAGATCAATTACAGGTCTCAATCACAGGTTATTGTCGTACAAAAAGATCTTAAAGAAATAATACCAACCAATGTGGAATATGGTGGTACTATAGAAGAGAAAGTAGAGTGAAAATTAGAAAAGATAGTTGGAGGAGAAGAAAGAACAGTGGAAAATTATAGAGCCAACTATCAAATTCCTCATTTCATTGAATATGCTTTCAAAGTGCAGAATGAATTGAACCTAATGTAGAAGGAATTCTATATCAAAACACAACATTTATATACCTAGGGCTAGAAATAGCAAAAGTAGAAATATATTTCCAAGTATGGGAGTTGGAATGTCATCAAGCTCACCTGTAGTTTGACAAGGTGAAAGATTAGCAGGTTGCACTTCGAAATACCCACTATTCATGCACGGGTTCTATAAAAAAAAATGGATTCTGGCATCAAATAGTGGAAGCACAAATCCCATGGATCTCTTCAAGGAATTGATTGGGAACTCAAGGGCTCTATAAAGATATGGAAGCACGTAGAAAAGATATCAGCGCATTGTCACCTCCCTTCTTTTGGACCTAGGAATAAATGCTTCCCTCAAGCATAAGTGTCCAAAGAGTTGATGGGTTGTCTTGCCCCAAACAAGAAAGGTATAAGATCTCTACCTAATATTATTGAATCAAAAATCTATAGGTTCATTGAGGCTCTTTCTAGGCACATAACATTAATTAAGACCATACTACCTAAAATGGAAAAACATGAGAAAACATTAAGAAAAAACATCAAATTGTACAAAACTACTCTTCAGTTACATATGTTTTCTCATAAAGAATAAATTTTCTCAACTTTTGAAGCATGGATGACCTTTGTGAGAAAGTGGAGAAGGAAAAGAGAAGAAGATCCATCAACTCAGATAAAATGCCATCTTATAGAGAAAAAGTTCAAACAACCCAAATAAGGAGGAAAACGGTCAAGTGGAATGTCAAGTTAGTCAAAGGAAATAAAATTCTCCTATAGAAGAGAAGATGAAGGGTTAGAGATAGCCAAGAGGAAAGGAGGGGAAACGAATAGTCACCCAAGTGTCTCAAGTTCATATGTTTCCCCAACTTCTTTTCTATAAATCAAAAGGATTCAAATTGTAAACGGGACTTTTGCGTGTGCATCTTGTAGACTTTTTTATGGGGTATTAATGAATGAGAAGCCATTGTTGGCAAAGCTTTTTGGAGATAAACCTAAGTTCCAAAATGTGTGATTTGTGGAATGTTTTTTTGCTAATTTACTTAATTTTGGCATGATATGAGCATATGTTTTTATAGTGCAAACTTGTCTTCCTTTGTAACTATATTATTTTGTTTATTTCACAAATTGTTTGTCTATAGCCTTAAGCAAAGTACTATAATCAACTAATCATTACCAGAGTTTTTTGTTATACTAGTTGTTAGCAACATTTCTTGTATAGGAGTATTCTCCTCTCTGATTTTAGGCCTCTGGTGTAAACGCATAGAAGTGGGGTTTGAAATCCGGTCGAATGTGTTTTATTCAAGGGCTGCAGCCATAAGTGTCGAGCGCAGCTCACAGAAGAAGTCCATTATGGGCTTAAAATCAAGCGAGCGAGCAGTCTGATTTCAACAGCAAGGATCAATTGACGAAGCAGATCGATGGTCATCGGGTTTTCGGGGCTGTCAAGTTGCCCGGGATTTAGCACGAAGGGTAGCGCCCATAGTTCAGGGCAAGTCTGGGTCGTCCGATCCAATTGGGACAGGTGGCGTCCAGTCGGCGTATCGGGGATCGGTGTTTCAGGAGACAAGGAGCCTCCCATTCTTTACAGTTGAAATCGTCGATCGACGAAACGCCGAAAGCACCTTTGGAGCCGAGCCCACGGTCTTAGCACCAGGTCACATCAAGCGAGCCTATAAATGGGGGTAGCCCCCTTTATAATAAGAAATACTATCTGGTTTGTTCATCTGAAGGACGCGTGGCGCACATCTGTGTCACGTCGACATTCAGGAGTTCGAGGGGTAAGCGCTCCTTGTCATTTCACTTCTCGAAACCTAGAACCTTGAAACGTTGAAATCACCTTTGAAGGTAGGCATAGGGTCACGGCCCGTGGTCACTTGGGAAGGAAAGGAGTTGTGCAACGGAAGCCAAAGGTGTCGATTCTAGTCGTTGAAAGGGTCATCACGATCTCCAGGTGCCATCGGATCCGACCTCAATCATGGTTTTCGCCTGGACTAAATGAGGGTGAGAAGGGGTGGTTGAAACCTCTCCTCAGACATTAAGTGTAAGGTATGGATAATCTGGCAGGCGGTCTTCTCGAGAGGGTCCTGTGTACCCATTTTTCCAAAGAATCCATGCTGAGTCCTCGGCCAGCCGGAGGAGGTCTACACATGCTAGCTCGGAACTTAATGTCTCAGCTACTCCCCTTGCAGGAGCCATGCGCAGTTAAGATGGTGTCTGACAAAGAATACCCACCCGAATTTGGCCGAGGGGACACCAAGTCCTGGGTGCACGATCGGCCAGAGTCTGCATGCGCAAACTGTCAGAAGACATGCAGACGCAATGTTTTTAATGCAGCGTCTTGTTTTTGCTGCTGTGGTTGTTTTTGAGTAGATGTAGGCGTTTTCGCCATTTTTGTAAGCATTGATGGTTGAGCAAGGCTCCCGGTGGTAAACTTTAATGAAGCATTGTTTTCCTGGTTATGTCTGGACTCTTGAGACTTCTTGTCTTATGAATGTCAGTTTTTCTTTCGCGTCTTTGTTTACACTTATTAGAACGGCTCGGAATTGGAGAATCCAGTCGAGTTGTAACTGTTATAGGATGATGTAGAGTTTGATCACTGTAACAATTGCATTGTTTCTAATCGATCCCTGTGATTTTCTTAGCACTGAACGACTTGGAATTGGAGAATCCAGTCAAGTCCCCCCTTTCAATTTCTCAAAGCTCTGAACCAGAGGATCTCGCATTCATATTTTTTCCTCTACAAATTACCGAAAGGCCTGTTGCCTGAGGTAGTTTGTCCACTCCTCTCACCAAGTCTTCAACCTGCTCATTTTCAAATCAACCCACTGACTGAAGTTAGATCAACACCTCCTTTGTTCCTCGCATGTCGGACCCAGTCCCTGAGTTTGAGTGATATCTTCCCGAGTCTCTACCCATTTGATCACCCATTAAAAACTACCGTGACATAAAACTAATGGGCATCGGGCTCTCCTCCTGCTGCAATCCAGGAGTGACTTCCGTCACCAACACTAGTTATTCAAATTATCGTTTTTATTTGCTTAAGTAACTTTTTACTAAAGTTTGAAGCAGTAAGACATTTGGTACGATGTTTATCCTATCAGTTTTGTTAGTTAGTTTAGGCATCATCCTACATTTTTCATCATCGGTTTGTTTCATTTTATTTTATTGCATTTAAAAAAATATCATAAACGGTGGACCGAGCCACAACTAATAAAACCCAAACAAAACTATCTAAAAATGGTTGAGCAATAAACAGGACAAATTCCCTATTCCAAACATTGTAAGGTCTAATTGGGACCTTTCATTAGGGAGAATCCATGTTGATTGCATAGGATCATTTGGTCTTGTCGACAAGCTTACAATTAGAGTCCAAATTATGTCTTCTTAACATCCTTGATTCTATCTAGCATCCTAGTTGTGTCCTATTAGCATCTACAAAGTTATCATTAGCATCATAATTATGTCCTTTGGGTATAGTCGATATCTTGGTTGCGTCCTCAAGTTTTCCTTCAATGTCCATGTTGTTTATAGCATATCTTACCTTTATAGTGTTGTCACCTATTTATATTGAAGGCTTCATATTTTCATTTTAAATATTTAATGAGATATCCATTTTCATTTTAGTCTAAGCAATTTCATTTTTTGTTTGAATTTATATTTTGCAACATCATTATATTTTAATACACAATACACAAGATAAAGAAAAAATTGTCTATACATTCACAATAATTTGTATACAATAGTCATTTTTCTCCGTGTAGCAAGTGGTCTACCACCGCCCTATGGGAAATGTGAATCTTAAGTCCACAATAAAATATGTTTACTTGTCATCGTTGCCATCCTTTGAAGGTGAAACATCTTCTTCTTCGTGAAGCCGATGTAAGAAGACAATATAAAACATTAGTAATAAGCTAGTACATAATATTTATCAAAAACATTGGATTCTCACACTTAAGATAATTAATTATAATTTACCTCAACTTCCACATATTTCATGTCCTCCACCATATTGACATATCTATAATTTATGTTATATTTCAATGTGTCTAAGGTTGGTTGATATCCATACTCCTTCCACCGTGTTTCCATAAGAGAAAATCATAATTAATATTGCAAATAAACTAGTACATAATAACCTAAAACCATAATTTACAGTAAGAAGAAATTGAGAGTATTCCACAAATAAAATCAACACTAGTCATGAGGATGTGTTTGGTTTGACTTGATGTGGGTATAGTGTGCTTAATGAAAAATTGAAGCAAGTTGGATGGAGGAAGAGGAATTAGTATATTACCTCGTGGATTCGCTCAAGGGTTTATAACAAAAGTAAATTTTCCCTTTACACAAAGAGTTATTGGATGGTTGGACTAAGAGAGATGAATATGACCACATATATGGGAGGAAAGAATCGAAAAGAGGTAAGCCCTTATCCCTATCCTAGCGAGATAAATGCTCGAGGGGGGTTAGTTCCAACCATCATGAAGATAGGAAAATAGTTTCTATCAAAACAAAATCTACAATGGATATGATAGCCAATAAGACCCTTAGCCCAACAAGAGCCACAAAATCAATGTGAGTATTTATTTTCCCTCCGCAATTATTGATGTCTAAGATGCGCACAAGAAAAACTCAAACTAATCTTGAGAGGGGCAAGGAAGTCAATGCAATGAAAAAACTATGTGTTCATGATAACAAGAAGGGACCTCTAAACAACATAATGGAAAATAGTGGAAGCCCTAATCCCCAAAAAGAAGGAATAGAGGAAGGGATTCAAATTGTTCCAACATCAAATGCTTTAAATAAAGATTTTTGAAATTAAGTTTTAAACGGGCCTAAGAACCCTCTAGACAAAGCTTTTCGAAATGAAGAATGATGCAAGGAAATGTGCCCTCTGCTTGAAATGATGAAGGTGAAATAAATCCCTAGACCACAAGTAGGAGTAGAGCAAGAAATTTGGAATGTTTTTCTCTCTTTCGAAGAAGGATTTTACATGCCATAGTAGCCCTAGACATGTTTCTTTTAGTGTTGTATCCAGGGTCGTTCTAAAGAAGTGTTAGGTGATGATTTGAAGGATGACAAAGGGAGGGTCTTAGAGGGTAGGAGAGTAGTACATATTTTATGGAAACCCTGTGATATTGAAGTTGCTCCATGTAATCGTTGATTCAATGACTCCCTATCTTTATATGCCCAATAGGAAGTTGTTGTGGGTGGACTAACAGAGGATGCAATAGCAAGAGGGAACACAAGTAGTTCAAAGGTAAAGGAAAGGGATTGAGTAAAGGATAGCAAGGGTGAAAAAAATATTTGAAGGAGAAGAAGGAAGAATCTTGCATAAAGTTGTTGAAATGAAAAATGAGGCTAGTGTTAGGTAAGGATGTGATCATCAATCAAGGAATGTTATAGAAGGAAACTTCAATAACATGAAATTTCACGAAAGGGTTATTTTTTATAAAAGTGTGTCCATGTGGACTAACAACATTGAGAGACAACAATTGAGATACAGTGTTGTCATCCACATCTTATATAAGGGATAGATTACCTTTATATTCGGGTTTGGGAAGGATAGTAAAGGGATTGGCATAAGTAAGTGTCATTGGGATAGTGCCATACTTTTTCTTAAAGCAATCGCATCCCTATATTGACCTTTCAAAGGAGATTATTGAAGTAGTGTCAATCTATGTCAAGTTACCCTACCTATCATTGGAACTTTGACAATAAAGTAGCCTCTAAGAAATTGGCAACGAAATGAGAAAGTTTGGATACATTGATGAAAACACTCTTATGAAAAGCATCACCTCGACAACAAAATTTTGTTCAAAAATAAACCTAGGTGGTGGATTTCCAAATACCATGGAGATCGAAACTAGTAGGTGTTTCTATTAGAAACAATTAGATTATGTGGAAACCCCTTTCAGATTATCCATATGCAAATCCTATGGTTATCTAAAAGGAGTATGCACCTAGAAGGATGAAGTAGTTGAAGACTCTGATGAAGACATTGAAACAAAATCACAATAGCAAAGGGAGAAGGATCCTTATTCAAAAACATAAGGTGCTTCAACCTTGAACAGGGATTCAAATTATTTTCGACCAGAAGGGTATAAACACATGAATCAAGTGCAGTCAGAAAGGGAGACCTATTCTGACATAATTCAAGTAAAGGGAGAGACATGAATAGAGGAACTAAATCAAAGACACAAAAAGGAAATATTTCAATTGAAAAACAAGGGAGGGACTCAAGGAATGGGCCTAGCATAGAACAGTGATAGAACACAACGGATGGACTCCAACACATTAGGAAAGGAAGAATGGGAGAACCTACCTTTGAGGAGACAGATGTTCCATGAGACAAGAAAAGGTGAGAACTTATATTCTGACCTAAGTAATTTGAATTTCTCCCAAAAATTGTATGCACGCTACATCCCTAGCTCCACAAAAAGATAACTTTCAAAGTCATCGGTGAGACAATTTGAAGGTGGACATGTGGAAATAGAAGGGTTGGATTTTGGCCCAACTCAATCCTCATCCCAATTCAAGGCAAGACTATTGATTTGGCCAAGAATGCCCTTGCACCACTTTGGTTTAAAAATGTCTTATGTAGCAAGATAAGGCAATTCTAAGTAAAAAATAATGAAAAATGCATATCATTAACATTAAAATGCATGCCCAACTTTACTTATGCATGCCCAAAGCCTCAAATTTGAACTTAATATCCACACATACCCTAGAAAAATCATTTATCTTATATTCTTCACTCGATATCTTCAAGTTTGAACTTAAAATCCACAACATATTTCCAAGTGGTTTATTGAAGATAATCATTAATTGCAAGCAAGTGGGGGCATGTAATACAATATTGATTAATTTTAAAAAACAATATACAAAAACCAACTCTTTCTTTGAGCAAGATTCTATTAGTTTATAAAAGCTTTCTATAAAAACTAATGCTTTCTCTAAACAAGTTTCTATTAAAGGTTAATAGTATTGATGTACATAAATATGTACAAAACAACCCAAGGTATTAACTCAACAAGTTGTCACTAGCATCCTGGGTACTTGATTAGTTTTGTATCAACATATGCCTAGTTCAACTCCCCTGGGTGAGGTGTACTAGTCTACACCAAAGAGTTTACTAAAGATACCACCTACAAATATGTTAAAGTACCTGATTTTCCCACAATATTTTTCTTGGATTAAAAAAAAAGTATAAATATTTTACAAAACCATCCTCTCAAAGGATGTTGTAATTGTTGTCGGGTTAAAAAGCAAGCACATTGACAATGCAAGACACTAGCTAACCATGAAATTGTGTCCATGAAGAGGAAGATGAACATATTAAATATGTTATGAACCATTGAATTAAGATCTATGAATCATCATCCAAGACTTCATCCACGTCCTCTTCTTCTTCATCCAAAGAAGAGTTATTTTTGTCAATACATGCATTGGATGCCTTGTCTTTTTTTTCCTCTTCATTAGGAGACATTCACGGAGAAAATACTAAGAGAACTAAGAGTATCTTCACCCTAAGTTCATTATTTTGATTGCTCTTTTTCATCATCTTATTATTATTCTTCTAAGTCATCAAACAATTTATCCTCCTCTTCAAAGAAGTCTTTGTTGAGAGGATTATATGCCATTACTATAACTATCATGAGAAAAACAAATTACATAAAAAAAATAAGTACATTCCATTCCACCGTAAAATCAAAATTGTTAACTTGAAAAAACAATTATACAAATATAATTGGATTGTGTCAATAATATTTGTGAAAAAATCACTAGAGAAGATGTAAAGAAAAAACCTTGCAACCAATTGGAACAAAACTATTAAGCATTTCGCTAAAATAACACATTGATGTTGGTCCCAAAATGGAAACAAAAAGGAATGTGTCACAATCTATAAATAGGAAACAACACTACCATAGTAAGGATGGTCTGTGCCAAAAATGCAACTTCGACTAATGCTTCTCAAAGCTATTATAAATAGAAGTTCTAGCCCTGAGGGTTAACGCAATTGATCTAGATCCAAACATGAGTTTAGCATGCTTGTTGTTGGTCACTATTCGACTCTCTTGATTTCCACGCGAGGCAAAATAAAAATTTGATTATATTTTATCTAACAAATCACACTAATACTTATATAATAAAAACAAACACCCAATTAAAACCTCATATGATGCTAAACTTGTCAAATATATCTTACTAATTTGATAATATTCATTCAAAAATATTATCATATACATGATTTTACTATTTATTAATCTTTATTTTAATACTTTAACACAATAAATATATGATATCCTAAAGGTTTCACATCGTGAACATCAACCACAGGGTATCCTAAAGATTTCAGGTAGAGTAACTTGTAAGAGAGGACAAAATTCCTAATGTAAGATGCCTTGCCAATCCCCAAGTTTACCACTTAGGGAAAAAAATTCCCTTGCCAATTTCCAATTTCCAAGTTTACCACTTAGAAAAACAATTGCCTTGTCAATTTCTATGTTTACCACTAGGAAAAAAATTGCAAAAATATGTTCTAACTAAATCTCCTATTGAATTTCATCAAATTTTAGAGAAATTTCACTATTCAAATGAGCTATCTTAAATTTATGCATTAAATTGGTGATCTTCGATCTTTGAATGCTTTTGATCATAGACATTTTATTCTTCCATGTACAATTTAACACCACATTTTCATTTCAAATTTTACAATTTAACATCACATTTTCATTTCAAATTTCCCTCTTGGAGAATGTTGATCAAGGAGATTTTATTCTTTCATGTAAAAGTTAACACCACATTTTCTTAACTGCATAAACATTATATTAAATTTCATTTCAAATTTCACTCATTAGCGAATGATCTAATAACTTCCTAGAATATTTATCATTGAAATAATAATTTGAAAATACATATATTTGTTTTAGTTATAAATTTTTCCTAGAATATTTATCAATTGAAATAATAATTTAAAGATGTATATATTTATTTTAGTTATAAATTTTGACTAGTTACCTCATAATTTTATCTTTAAATTGTTCCAATCTTTATTTTTTCTAACAAAACCATTTTGGATTAATTCACCACACAATATTTTCTACCATACAAAAATATAATTCCATAATTCCAAAGCCATATCCTGGTAAGTTGATACAGAACTCTTCAATGGTTTGCCTTATAAGTTGCTTACAAATTTTAAATTACTTTGCTTTTGGTTAAGTAATGATTTTGTTTTTAGATGTCCTTCATGCCCATAACACCACGCTGACTTGAAAAAGTTTCACTTTAACAAAGTACAACAGTTTTCACCCCTTTTTGGATAAGAAAGTTTTTTTTATTTTGGCTTTTATTGTACATGCTGTCTTCTATCGGAGTGATTGAAATATAGAGTATATTACCACACCCCAGTCTTTTTCAACAATCTACCATCAATAAAGTCAGAGTATATTACCACACCCGAGCCTTTTTCAACCATCTACCATCAATAAAGTCAAAACTGCAAGGAAAAAAATTATTTTCCAGACCGTTTTACCAAACCTGTGGCTGTTCAAACTTAGAAAATAAGAAATTACTCATAACAGAACCAATCAAGATCAACCATACAAAAGAATAATTGATACCTTGTGGATAAGAAATTACTCATAACAGAACCAATCAAGATCAACCATACAAAAGATGACAACAAAATAATGCACATGCTTGTCTGGGGCTTTTAACAATATGAACAACCCAGCAAAGACTTAGAGTTGGTTCTCATGCTCTTTTAACAATCATAAAAACAGACAGATTAATGGGCATTTGGAAAACGCATTCAATAAATTCTATTTCATGAAGACGCCCAATGGCTCTTCAAGAGATAAGATGAACGAATTGGATGAAAAAATGAAATTTGAACATGTTATAAAATATACAATCAACAAGCATTTATCAAGTTGGGAGAAGCTTACACCATCCATCCCTATGTACTGTAACAAATAGCATTTATGGTATCATTGAATTTATACCATTTTGAAAATACTATACTATAAGTAGTTTTTGTTATTTTACGGCTAGGGTTTCCTGCGGTCGCTTTTCAATTGCTTGAATATCTCGAAGGTTCTATCTTCATCATGGCTTCGGATTTGGGGGGCGGAGCCTCCCTCCCCCCCCCGACTTCCCCTCCTCCCCCTAACATTGTTGCATTCCAGGATCTTATCGCATCGTACCCAAATCGACAAAGTCTACTCCTCCCAAGTTCATGAAAAAACTTGACGAGATCAAAAAGGTCCTTGTCCATCCCTTGTCGATGCACCCTTTTGCTCTTCGGCTAGCTGAGAATGGTTTGATCGGTCAATTTACAAGAATATGGCCCTCTCCAAGAGCCATGGCGCAATGGTTAGATCTGAACTGGAAGAAAATGTCCTCAGCATTATGTGATAAAGGTTTTCTTGTTTGAGAAAATAGCAGATCGGGATCTAATCTTTAGAAATGGGCCTTACTTTATGGGGTCAAGGGATATGTATTTAAATAAATGGACTCCAGACTTCAGCGTTGAAAATGACATACCTTTGGTTGTCATGGTTTGGGTTCGCCTTCTGCTTCTATTGCTCCACTGTTGGAATGATGAAACCCTTCGAAGTGTCGAAAATACCGTGGGAAGATTCGTTGATCGAGCCAAACCACGAGATGGTATGCAAGCCTATGTGTGAATCTGCGTAGAGGTAGATCTAGAAAAAGGACTACCAGAGGCTATTTAGTTAACTCTGGATAGTTGGTCTTACATCCAACAAATAGACTATGAACAGCTCCCCTTCAAGTGCAAAACCTGTCATGAATATGAGCACTTTGCAAAGAACTGTCCACAGAACAAATCAGATCCTCCAGAGGAAAAAGCTCAAGAACAATGGCAACAACCAAAACAGAAAAAACTTCAGAAAAGGCAATTCATCAATCAAATCCAACTCAAGGACTCAGGAGGTCCTCCTCCCTTCTCTCCCCTCCTGGAACTCTTCTATAGGAGGAAATAGAAAAGGTGAAACAAGTAGAAATCCATTTGAAATCTTGGATAATTTAGAGGAAAATATGGCAGAAACAAAGGAAAAGGGAAAGAAACTAGAAGGAAGTAAAGGGAAGAAAAAAGAAAAAGAAAATTTGGAGATTCCTTCCCAATATGTGCACTCCAAAAATGGTGAATCTTCACCAAGCAACATTCCTAGCCCATCTCAGTCGAAGATTCAAGAGCAAGAGGAAGGGAATCTAGAAGAATCTGAGGAGGAATCAGAACCAAAATTGTTGCAAATTGCTACTCAGAGGAAAGTTGGAAGGAAATCCAATCGCAATAGAAGAGAAAATGACGCTGAGAGGGACAAAGAGCTTGTAATACAAACTACTCTGGAAGGGATCCTCAAAAAGGATAACAAGCAAGGGAAAGGGCATGGACAGTCAGGAAAACACGCAACACAATTTCCGCCCACCAAAGGGGGGGCTTCCTAATCAACAGGTAAATAATAAAGTTAGTCTCTTGGAATTGCAGTGGATTAGGTAGTAAAGAAAAGAAAGAAGCAATGAAAAAAATGATCAGAAGTGAAAAACCTCAGATCCTTCTGATCCAGGAGACAAAATTAGGGAAGTCTGAAACTCTCAATGAAATGAAGAGTATTTGGCAAAAAAATCAAGGAGTCACGCTAAGCTCAAGGGGAGTCTCGGGGGGAATTTGCACCTTTTGGAATGTTGATCTCTTTCAGCTGGAAGAAAGTCACAAAGCATCACACTGGATAATGGTAAAACTGACTCATTTTCCCTTAGGTATGATCTTTCATATTTTTAATGTATAAATGTCGAATGCATATTGAGAAAAAGCAGAATGTTGAGAGTCTCTATTAGGCCTAGAGGGTATGGGGCTTGCACAAAACTGTATAATAGTTGGGGACTTTAACACCACAATTCATATAAAAAGAAAAAGAGGGGGCTCTATAGTTCGGGATCCATCCAGGGAAAAAATGGAAGATCTAGTGACGATATTAGATTTGGAGAATGTTCAGCAAAACAAAGGACAGTGCACTTGGAACAATAGGGGAGTTGGTCATGGTCACATAGTTGCAAGAGTAGATCACTTCCTTATAAGCAGTTCCTTCTTTTCTCGAGCCGAAATTATCTCTTCCTCAATAATTCCTTGGGCTAGCTCGAATCATCAACCCATATTTCTTAGCTTTGTTAAAGAAGAAAAATTGGGACCCATTCCATTCAAATTCAATCCTATGTGGATGGAAAAAGAAGATTTTTTCCCATTACTTACCAGAATGTGGAGCCAATGGATCAAAGGTTCTCATGTTTATATCTGGGAACAAAAGTTAAAGTTGACTAAGGAAGCAATCAAACAATGGGTTAAAGCCTCAACACACCCAATGAATATAGAAGTGAAGGGGTACCAGAAAAAGCTGGAGGAGATACAAAATAAAACAGACAATCATGTGGTACAACCCGATCTTCTACAATAGGAGAAAATTGCCTATCAATCCTACTCAAAGTCTTTAAAAGATGAAGAAACAATGTGGAGGCTAAAATCCAGAAGTCTTTGGCTTAAGGATGGGGATAAAAATACCTCTTTTTTTCATAAGCAAGCAAGAGCAAGACAATGGAGAAAATGGGTAGAGGAAATAAAAATACCTATTTTTTTCATCTTTTGAGGAGATAAAAAATTTGGCTTCAACTCATTTCAATTCGTTATATGTAGAGGATAGTAGCTTGGATGAAGAATTGTGTGAGTAATTCATATCTTGGATCCCAAAGAAAATATCAGAGGGGTACAATCATGAATTGAACAAAACAGTATTAGAGAAAGAAATATTTACAATTATTCATCAATTTAATTCAGATAAAGCTCCTGGGCCAAATGGGTTTACCATACATTTTTACAAAAGGTGTTGGCATATTATAAAATTTGATATAATCAGGATGATACAATATGTGCAGAAATCCCATAGGATGGGGGAAGATACCAACTCTGCCTTCTTAGCTCTTATTCCAAAAGAAAAGAGGACCTCTTCATTTGAAAGATTCAGCGCAATATCCTTATGCAATGTGTCATACAAAATCATGACTAAAATTATAGTAAATCGATTGAAACCCTACTTGAATTCTCTAATCCTTCCAAATCAAGGAGGATTTGTGGCTAATAGACAAATATGGGATAACATTATTTTGGTACAAGAGGCCATTCATTCTAGTGTTAGCCAAGCGGAAAAAGACATGGTTTTAAAAATCGACATGGCTAATGCTTTTGATAGATTCAAACACAGTTTTCTCAAGGCAGTTCTGGAAAAATTTGGCTTCAATAAAATGTTTGTATCTTGGATAGGACATTGTATTTCTTATCCCTGGATAGCCCCCTTGGTGAATGGTAGCCCTGCTTCATTTTTTAAAGCTTCTCGAGGGATTAGGCAAGGATGCCCTCTTTCCCCCTTTTTGTACATCCTCATGGTTGAGGCTCTTAATCAGATATTTAGAATGGGAATTAACCACAAGAGGTGCTCTTGGGCTCCATATAGCTAGGAGTCAAGATAATCAATCATTCACAACTTGCAGATGAAACATTGTTGTTGGGATGAGCATCCAAGATTATTGCGCAAAGATTTAAGTTAACATTGGATCAATTCATCCAAGTCTCAAGAGGTTTAATCAATCGTAATAAAAGCCAAATTTATGTTTGGAATATAAAAGCCCAAGCCATCCTGGGTATTGCTCAAATTATGCAGTTTCCTATTTCAGTGGAATGGAAAACTTTTAAATACCTTGGAATGTCAATCTACCTCAAAGCTCTCCTGGGAGATACCTGGCAAATCCTACTACAAAAAATCAAAGATAAAATGGAATGATGGGGTGCTTTCTGGTTGAACCCAACAAGACATTTGGTGCTTGTTAAATCAATTTTGTCATCCTTGCCCATATTTCAATTTTCTTCCCTCCTGGCTCCCATGGGATTTAAAAAAGCGTTAGCTCAGGCCATTCGACAATTTTTATGGCAAGAAGGAAAATCAAAAAGATTTCATTTAGCAAATTGGAATTTGGTAAGAGTTCCAAAAGATAATGGGGGACTAGGGGTCCAAGATCCTGAAATTGTGAATCTTGCTCTGGGTGCAAAAATACTTTGGAGAATGGTGACAGGAAAAAATGAATGGTGGAAAAAAGCATTGGTAAAGAAGTACATGGTGGGAAATCAAAAAAGATGTATGGATTCTCCCCCATCTCAGTCAAAGGGTTCTCCAATTTGGAAGCTCCTCAAAGCTTCTTTTCCTCTTATTCAATCCTCTCTACATTGGGTACCAGGTAATGGCAAGCTAATTAATCTTTGGCGGGATGGGATTTTTTGTTCCAGCCCTCCTAGTCAAAATGTTTCTTTCAAAGATATTAGACGATGGATGATATCTCAAAATAAATTTTCTCTATTTGACATTTATGTTTGGCATACTAATGGTGCTTGGCAGGATTGGAATCTAGGTCGTATTCCTCATCTTCAATCTCAAGCAGATCTTCTTCTCGCTCTCAAAGGTGTTGCTCCGATGCATTTGCAGAAGCAAGATTTTCGCAGTTGGGGAGCTACTGGTTACTCGGTTAAAGAAGGTTACAAGGCTCTTTATTGCAAAATGTTATCTCGACAAAAGAATCGATGTGGAAAAATATATGGAACAATGATGGATTACCTAAAGTGAATATATTTTGTTGGACTCTTGCTCACAAAAAGCTTCTTACAGGAGAAAATTTGGCTTAAAGAGGAATCAAAGGCCCCTTTCGATGTACTCTATGTAAAAAAAGTGAGGAAACCTCCATTCATCTATTTATGGAGTGTAGTTTTGCAGAGCAGGTTTGGCAATCAGTATTTGTAGAACTATGGTATAAAATCCAATGGCCCTCCACTAGCAAAACTCTGCTTGGAAAAATGGGGAAATCACTATCAGGGATCCTTCTTTGGGAAAATGTTTTTTCAAAGAGTATGGAAAGCGACACCTAAATTTGTTTGTTGGCAAATTTGGTTAGCCAAAAATAGAAGTATTTTTAAAGATCAAAATGAGTCCTGGAGTTGTAGCTTCTCGTGCCCTGGGGCAGATGGCAAAATTATTTAATTCTAAAAAAATAAGAATGGCAGTTCCACAAATGTTAAGTCAGAAAGAAAAAAGATGGATGGCCAGGATTAATGTTCTTTGCTCAATACGAGACAAACCCCTTCTTAGATCAGACCGGCAGCTTCATTCTACCTCTTTAGATTTCCAAGATTGGCTCTCTTCTCAAACCAATTACACCTTACGTTTTGATGGAGCTTTTAAAGGCAACCCCAAGGAGGCAGGCGCAGGAGGGGTGCTCTTCGACCCTAAAGGAAATCAATTAATGGAGTATTCATGAAATCTAGCAGTCATTACCAATAACAAAGCATAAGCATATGCTATGTATATTGGCATACAATTGGCAAAGAAGAAAAAAATCACTGCTCTTAATATAGTCGACGATTCTAAAAATACAATTCGCTATTTTATCAAGGCCTCCACTCCAAAAGATACAATTCTAGAAAATCTAGTGGATCGCATTAGAAAAACTTTGCATGGTCTTCAGGTACACTTTTTTCGCATCCTGCCTTGGAAGCATCTAGGTCGCTTGTCGCCTAGTCAGACCAGGCCATTTGACAATTTCGGGGAGTTTTCAACGAGATTGGGCTCTGTCGCAATTGGTGGCTCTAATTTGGTGAGTGCCTCTGGAGAAGTTAAGCCAGGCTCTAGAAGGTACTCTACAGAAACTTTTGTGTGGTTTATTAAGGCACTAAAGCATCTAATTCTCAACGTTCAATTTCGTCCCCCACAAATTCTCCTGGACAAAGAAGCTAATATGGACAACAGGGATTGGAAAGAAAATGTGGATGAAGAAATGGAGGCTAGCAATGAGGAAAGGCAAAGATTGACTCTCAAAGTAAATTCCCTTAGTTCTACAGCAACATTCACTCTTGATACTCTCATTCATTCAGCATCATGTTCTCATCGATCAACTCCGGGATGTAGTAGACTTTTTGTGTCGTCAGCTAGTTTCTCTTCAAATACAGATAGCACAAAGGAATGAGGAACCTAGTAATTCAAATTCGGTTGCAGGACAAGCAGGAGGAGAGGCGACTGAAGTGGGAATTTTACCGGACCTAAACACTCCAGTGGAAATCGATGAGGAAAAAGAACAGCCAGAAAATGCTCCTGATCCAGAAAAAGTCAATAATACCTAGTGTATGTTTTATCTATTAGTATGTATAATTGGTATTTTTTGCCGAATCTGTGTAGCTAAAAATAGCAGTAGTAGTAAGAAATGGACAAGGGATAGATGGAAGATAAAGAACATGGTGATAGAAGCTCTGTCAGAGCTGGAATTATGTAATTTTGAACTCTTTTTTGTCTCCTGTGGCGCCTTTTTTCATATTAATATAAATCCACCAGTTCTTGTGAAAAAACAAATACTATACTAAAGCCAAAGCCATGGAGAATATATTGTAAATTTTTAATAAACAACATTTATGCAAAAAGACATTCAATTACCAATTTAATAACTATAATTTCCAAAGTTAGCAGAATGGGACACAATTTTCCCTTTACAGAAAGGAAAGTAACCAAAAATATCAACATTGAATCTATAACTTCCCAATTTGCATAAGAATTTAAATCCTCGAAAATAGAAAGATTAAAAAGAATTAGAATCAAGCAAAGCTATGTATGTGCGTGCATGCGTGCCCATGGTATTTGAATGCAAGAAAAATTTAAAACATTTATGACACAAGCAGCTCAGAAAGTAATAGAGTATTTAAATAATGAAATGCATAGTCTGTTGTACTGTAATCTAGTGGTTGACATAGGGAGTCACCGATTCAATAGAAAAATGAAATGCAGCGATCTTCTTGTTATTTGGACAGTAATTAAGTTTATTCTTGCCATCTAGTTTTCTGGTAAAAGATCAGAGACAAAGATTAAATGAGATTGGTCTAAATGGCCTCCAATGTTTTTCCATTGGGCATGTGTTTCAGTGTGCTTTAGGGAGCTTATGAAATAAAAACTATGGATGTCATAGTGATCACCCTGCCAATGTCTATGCTGCTTGTGTTTACACATGTTTCTTTGTTTACATGCATTGGGTTTGCCATTTTGACTGTAACCCCATTTTATCACCTTTTCAGTCATTGTTGCAACCAGGATTAGAATAGTCAAATTGAAGGAACTTATTTGCATTTCAAATATTTACTACATTCTTTAATGCTGAAATTTTACCCCAAACTCTTCCTTGCAATTTCAGTTATCTGCAGAGGTGTGCAAAACAAGAGACTCCTTGCACTCCATCTGCAGCCACTGGCTAGAATGTTTGTGTGTTGTGAGAGAGAGAACACATCCAACCATGCACAAGTGCAAGTCTAACCTGCATATTGTAAGCAGGTGAGAGAAATATAGATAGACAGCTTCAAAATAGAAATATTATACAGTCCTTACAAACACAACCTTTTCAATATCAATAAAGTCTGAATTTTTTGTCAGGTCCAAATCAGCCTCAGGTTTGAAAATAATAAGATCCACCTGTCATCTTTCAGGGCTCTATAATTGTGTTAACCGGTCAGTCTGCTATGTATTCTTCGTGTGTTCTGTGTAGACAGAGTAGGTACAACCACATCAAACACATCTAGTTCCATCTAATCCAGGAATATCATTTTAGTAGTTGAAGCTCTCGGCAGTGGCCTATAGAAGGATCCACCCACCAGATTGCTTGTATGTTATTGAAATTGCCATGCAAACTGCCTAACCCAAATCAAATCCATAAACCCAAAACAACACCAAAAAACTTGACAACAAACAGCTATCTTCGTCATCTTATGCATGATGGTCATTCAAAAGGTTAAGCAATCCGGGCATATCCTTGGTTAAATCTTTATTTACACCAGAGCAATGCTGCTCTCTCCTCCCGGGGGTTTCCTGATTCCTCCAAGACAGTCTCGATTTACTGGCTTTTCGTCTGCAAATATATCACTTCCACTCATCTCCCTTAGCTTTGCAACACTCACTGGCTTCTCTGCAGAATTCAATGGAGTATCTCCTTTGAAAATGTTGTTGCCAGTCAACTCTGCCACTTTCTGATCATGAACCCTTCTTATTGTCTTTCCTGCAGATTCTTGGCCAAATGTGATTTGACTGTAGCCCCCTGCAGGCTGGATCCACAAACAAGATGCAAGTTATAGACCCAGAACCTTAGGATTCACATTTCAGACATGAGAAATGACAGAAACAAGATATGGAGATTCACAAATCGAATATTGGAAATAACTTTTAAAAGCCCTTTCATGTACACTAGAATGTAGCATGGTTTCTGATATTTCTGATTGCTTGACCATTACATAAACTGGTCGCTTGTGTATTTGTGTATAAGTAACAGACGTTGGTGCCTCCACAGTTCAGAACTATAAACGAACTATCTAAAAGAAAAATGCCTAGCTGTATCGTGCCATGGCTCTGAAAACAATTCATATGCAGTCTGTGCAGTATGACCATCATCACAAGCCAGCATGTAGATTTAAGTTTTTAAAGAATATTCAGAATAATAAAAAACACTTACATTAGAGACCTTTACAGATGTGCGAACATTCCGGGGCATTGGCTCTGCAGATTCCCTCATTTCCTTAGGCTCTTCTTTGGGTTCCAAATTACGATTTAAGGATCTTGGTGGCACCTCAGGAGGAGGGCCAAAGATGTCATTGCCACTGAGCTCTTTTGATTTGGCCAGTGAACATTGTTTCCTGAAATGTACATCAATAGATGACTCTTGACTTCCACTAAGCTCCCTCTGCTTTGCTACTTCTGTTAAAGAAGTAGGTTTTTTGGGCGATACACTTCCATCCACACCAAAAGATATTTGACTTACTATTCCTGCAGCTTGCTGTAAAGAATGACATGGTAGACATATCAGCAGCATCAGTAAAAGCAGCCATCAAAAGCATACCATTTTGATCCTAAAAGTCGTCATAATATGAAACAAGTTTGAAAAAATCAGTAATAATTAAAAACAAAGGTATAGTGGGATTTGATACTTTTCATACCTGGTAAATTCGTACGCTGGGACGATCAGGAGTAGAATAGCCATTGGCAGAATCAGCACCTTCAGTTGGATTATCCGGATTGAAGATTCCACTCCCAGTCATTTCTCGTTTTTTTGAATCCGAACAAGGCCTCCTGATATTGTAAATCACAGAGAATATTAATTCCGTGAATCACATAGTAGCAGAACAGAGACCGCTGTCTTGAATACTAAAATCTATAGTAGCATTGTTTGAAACATACCAAAAAGACCCTTCAGGACCAAGATTTCCAAGAGTCTGTTTGTAAAAAGATTCATAAAATATTCCACACAAAAACCAGGTTTGATTTCTTACAGAAAATGAGAAGTTCATATAGTTCAAATTTTACAGAATTTCATGATTTATTTCAAGTATAAGCATATCCAATGCATTAACGAGTCATGGTTATGATCAATGCATAAGTAATGAAAGGAGGGTTCTGAAAGTCCCAGGATCATAAATGTTTGTGACACGGTCAGGGAAATGTGAATCAACTCTAGGATAATATACTCGAAGTTACGGTTTAGTTTGCCTTCTTTCCAACTTTAGAATAGGTTAAAATAGGTGCCCATATCACGATTCGCAACTCCTAGACCTGTAACCTCAACAAGACCTGTTAAAAAAATCAATATTCATTACTCCAACATCTGTACCCATCATTCATACTGATAAAGGATACAAGTAGGACTGCATTAAACAAATGGGATTATACTATGTCATGTCACCTATATTGTTTGGCAAACAGAACCCACCTTAGGGATTTGTATCAAAATGAGGTCACTTGACCCAAGCATATATGAGAGTGTTTCCTTATCCAAGGAGGAAAGGGCCAGAAATCATTGCATGGTGAAGATAGCAATCTCCTCACCCAATTAAGAAAACCTCTACTAGTATATTAATAATTAATATGTTATCTTACCCCCTCCCAAGGAAACTTTCACAGAATAATATCCTAGGAGGGTCTGCAACTAGTACCAGGTTCTTGGCAGGTTCAGGAGTTTGAGGGACAGCCTGTAACACCCCATTTTTAATCCCCTAATTAATTTGTAATTAACTGGATTAACAATGGTTTATCTCAGCATGGAAATAATATTTCCATGTATGGCTTGTGAACTTTGTAATGTATATTGTTTAATAAAGACAAAAGCCAAATCAGCTGACTGAAGGGTGGAGCACCAGTACTAACCATGATACCACTAGAGGGATTAGTGAGGGGGGCCTAGCGGGGGGTTGATTATGCTAAATGATCCAAAGCGATTTTGAGAATAATCAGTCTTTTCCCTTTTTCTGAATCCAAAACAAAAATCAGTTAATGAAAGGAGGGTTGGTAGTTGAGCAGCCAACCACCTGCAATAAAGAGATATGGAGAGAGAAAAAGGGGAGAGCAGATCGAGAACCTTCTGGGGGTAGAAGAGGGCTAAAACACACAGGTGGTGCTGGAGAAGACAGTTCTGATATGGGCGATTCATGAGCAGACCGTGTGCATGGCTGGTCTGAGAAATCCAGAACCGACCGAGCTGAGAGGGCCGCGAGCTTGGTGCTGGGAGGACACCTGAGAAAACCTCGTGGAGGCCCTAGGCATGGTGGGTGTAAGGATTTTCAACCAATGGTTGTGTGAAGGATAGTGGCCTTCGCATCTTCAAATTGCTCTAAGATCCTGGGAGATTTCACTGGTGGTATCATTGCTTGGCATGGGGGTGGCCAGATTGCAGAAATCTAGTGCATTTGACCCTACGATTGGGTGGAAAGGCACTCACCCTCAATAATTTGGTTTGGCTAGCCTTTACTCTGAAACAGATAAGTTTCTCTTTGTGTATTCATTGGGCTTTTTAAGACATATGTATTAATGCAATTTATTTGAAATTGTATGGTTTACCAAGCAATCCTGAGAAGGATGAAATGGGTACGTCATTAGTATTCTATGCATGCATGGTATTTATTTATAGGTCATTATATCTATGGAAATTGAAATGGTGAATGGATGCATGACTCCTAGAGTTTGTGCTTTCAGGGAATATTGTAATTCCCTTGGTTTCATCTTCTCTTGCTCTCAGATTTTCATCTAGTGGAGTTTTACATGAATGTACAGGCCCCTTGTTGACAACCTTTGAATATCAAGAGGACTGGGTTGAATAGCCTGAGTTCCAGGGTTGTTTTCCTAGAAATATGTCTTATCCCAGATGCCTGAAAGTTTTGGGCTTAAAACCTGTGATTTTGGATGAATCCAGTGTTGTTACTGAGTAAAGTTGAGTAGTAGAAGCCGTCGATGAAGCCCCTAGTGGCAGGTCATGAGAACCGTCTGTGGGGAAGTGTGAAAACGAGTGAAAGTTGAAGTGTTGAGGACGAATCTAAGTCATCCATTAAGTGGTGGGGGGGATCTTGACCATCCGATCGTCGTCGGAGATAGGAATCGGAGGTGGGAAGGGTCCCGGTTAACCAAATAACTGGATAATCGAAGAACCGGAAATCCAGACCTTTAATTTACCTGGCCATGTTTAAAATCCCAGATACACGGTTGGTCACTGTTCCGCCAACAGAGTTTCATGGCTTCTATTACCCGTTGATAAGTGTCGAGAGGAGTAACCGAATCCCCTATCCCAAGGACTCGTCCCGTTAAGTTTTACCCGGTTGGGTAGGGTTCTACCCCCTTTCCTTTGTAAATTTCATGAACCGAAAGATGTTAAGGCACGTGCAGATGACATAACACTGACGAGTCGTGCCACATGTTGGCTGGTCTAACCCCTTCCAAAGGTGGATAGATGCCAACGCTTTAGTGGAGTAGGAAGAAAGGATCTTGATAGTCCTATGTTGGGCATGGATAGATCTCAGTCGTCAAATCTGAGGGTCGAGGGTTCTTGGCCATTGATTTCTTAGATAAGCTCAGGTTGGAGTCATCGTCTCGAAGTAACCAAACCTTTAGGCCACCAGAGCTTCAAAGACTCACTCCGTTATGATTCCTTCCCTAGTTTCTCGATGCCCGGTTGGGAAAGGTTTTGAGAAGGGTTCCAGTCCATTTTCCTCTGCGAGTGTATGACCAGGAGGAGTTTGGGACACATGTCGATGACGTTAGGATGACGTAATCGAGCCAGGTGTCGTACAAATTTGCCAATAAAAGTGGACAAGCATCAACACCTGAGTGGGGAGAGGCCCTTATACCCTGTGATGACGTGTAGTGCCACGTCAGTCCGCGGGTTGTGACTGCGGTTGGTCCACGTGTCACGAGGATAATGTGCCACGCGTCTTGGATAGTCAAAGTTCCAACACAAGGTTTCATCCAAGACTGGAGGACGTGATGATGTTAGCTGCTACGTGTCATGTCATGTCATTGTGCCACGTGTCTTTGGTGCCAACTGGACCACCAAATCAAGCGCATTAGGAATAAGGATTCATGGATTACCTCGAGGGTGGGTGAGTTGCTCGGTGGGGAGGGTTCCTGGTGGGGTGAAGATCCCGATTGGGGTATAGTTCCTAGGACCAGATAACCAGCTAAATGACAACCAAGAAGTTGTTAATCGTGTTAGTTGTGGGGATCCATCGGATCTAGATGCCCAATTGGGCATAGAACCGTCTCTGAGTCCCATCATTTGTTGTGCAACATGCCCGTCATCCATTGGCCGAGGTGTGCCACGTTGGAGGGTTACATGTCCTAACACATCAATCCACGTCGAATGGTACAGGTGACGTGGAAATAGGCAAGAGAAGGCCTAAAAACTTGAAGAGGCCATAACTTTTGATCCCGAGCTTGGTTTTGAGCATTGTTACAGTCGCTTGAACGCTCTCGATGAGTAGAACTGGATTATAAGATCAGAATTGGACTTAAGAGGGTGATTAAGAAAGGTGAAAACTTGTACATCCCACCAGCCTAAGAGGGTTTAGGGGGCGAGGTGTGTTACACAGCCCTCTGCTGCAGTTCTCTCTTCTTTTAAACTAATGGCTGTTGGTTATGTTGAGCAGTTCTGATTATTTTCTATCATGTTTTTAATTTCTCAAGATACTGGGAGAGATGAGTTCAGGTGTGAATCGTGACACCTTTTGAGGCAGTCTTTTTTGGCTCTGTTTATGTTGAAGATCTGCATGAGCAGTAATTGATCCTTTTTGGGGATCAATATGTTACTGGTGATGGCTTTAGACAGTCTAGTTTTGATGATGTGGCAGTTTTTTTCTATCTTATGATATGGATTCCTTTTATGGAAAACACTAAATGGACCAAGCATCTGCAAAATGTAATTTTAATTTTTATGAATAAAATTCTGATCTTTTTCCAAGAAAAAAAATTCACAGAAGAATGGTGATATAAAAGCCAAAAAACAACAGAATGGTAATATAATGACTCAGAATCCTCATTGCTAATTTACAGAAAACTAAGCAAGCAAAGGAGAATGGCTTCTTATTAAGACTGTTAAGCTCCAGTTTTCATGGATCTTTGTCCTTATTGACTCACTTTTCTGGAGTTACATGTACCCATCAATAATACCATTCAACTCTTTTCTGCTAGACAAAGAAGGGTAAGTTTATTTGGCCAAGGGAAAATTCTACCAGTTCGATCCAATGTTTCCTCACTTGACCTAATTTGGCCAAGATGCTCAAAAACAATGACTAACAGTTTTACCATTGAAAGGAAGTTAATCCTGATAGCTGATTTTATTATCACATTCCCCTGCAATGCTCATAGTTGAAGTCTGAAGTGTCAATGTTAGCCATGCAACTCCACAATTGCTTGGAAATAGTCATTTTACTGTGTCCACTACCCACCAGCGTAGATCCATCTTAATCTCGGATCTATCAAGCACCTAGAAGGATCAAACCCCTACCCCTCTCAGTGCAAACGTTTTTATGGTACAAAAATTTGAGGGATCCCTCTCAGGGCTTGCCAGATCAGGGAGTAAGATGGATAGATACACTCTTGTTATTTTTCCAATTTCAAAAAAGCAGATGGTATTCTATAATGTTTTTATTATGTGATTATATATTGTTGGCCTACTGTATGGTTTTAATAATGTGAATTATTTTCCTCAATATTATATCAGCTGACATTTGATGACATCGGCATTGCTCTAGCTAAAACATCTCCCTCATAGGCTCATACTGGGCTGTCGAATAGCCTCTTGGCTTAACAAAACATATTAGGCTATCCACTACTTTACACCAAATTCTGCCATTCAATACCGAAATCAGGCTGATAACTATACAACACAGAATATAAGTTAGCATCGGAGCTAGTGGTCTCCCTAAACACCTTTTATTTCTTGGGATACAATACCAGATGTGAAAACTAGAACAGCAAGGCACCAACCAATCCTGAAGGAAATCAGATCTAATTTACCCAATGCATGATGACTATACCCTTTCAGAACAATATATGCAGATTCAACTTACGAGTTACAATAGATCTACAGAGTCGAGTGATTTTTGGCATATCTAAAATCATATTTACAAATAAAGGACTGAAATGGAAAAGAGATTCAAAATAGATTTTAAATACACGTTCCAGACTCGGTGTTTTCTACACATAGCAGGCCTTTCTGAAAACATGACCTGTAAAAATATGTCCTGTGTGTGGGGCTATTGAATCCTATAATCCAAAATTAGATAACAACCTGAACAAAAGTGATCGATATGAGACACTTTTAGGATAAGTGATCATATTGGCAAAAACACAGATTTGAAAATTCATGTGTCATGTTATAGATTCACAGAACTTGATCAGAAAGGTTATTGAATTATAAATGCAGCAATAATACTTGAAACTTGAAAACTCCACAAATATATGCTCACCAATTTTTTATAGAGGCATTTGGAGGCAGAAAATGTTTCCCTTTTAAGCTCCAGATTTTAAATACCCATTTTCAGGTACAAAATATTGAATTGGATGTGAAAAGGGAATTTTGTTCACCAGACCAATGTACAGATTCAGGCACCAACTCGTAAATGCCAACACGAACACATTTTTAACTTAACGGAAGAAAACAATTCAGTAATGCACACCAAAGCCCTGTTTTTTTGGAAGTGCTTCCAGAAACATGCCCGAAGGAGCTGCATTGCAAATAACAGACTTCAGACACTACCCGACTTTTAATAACCCATATGCGGAAGCCCTAAGCAAGAGGAAACATTTTTGGAGAGTGCATCATAAAAGATGCTCCAAAGAGCTTCACTGCAAATAGCAGACATCCTTCGGCTTGGTTCCAGGTCTGAGGGTTATCTATTCTGCCCAAAATTGCCAGTGACTTGCACCCAGCCTAATCAATTTGAAGCCCATTATATACAAATCCAGGCGCGAGAATGAAACACTGGTGAACCGCTGGCTTAACACCCCATCCACCTCACCCGTGGATCAACATCCCGCAAAGAAGAAAGCTATTTTAATGGAAATAAATGAGGAAGACAGACTAATAGCTAGTCAACCAAAGCCCTTACTAAGACAATGACATATTTTAACTACTATTTGGTGAGATTTTCGTTGTAACCAGAAAAAACAGCGACAAAACCTAAAATGCTCTAGATTTGACCTCCAGCTCTTTCCCTAAAAATAACCCTGGTGACCAGCTTAACACTCCATTGACCTCACGGAATCACCAGGGAACGAACGCCCCGTCGGCTCCGAAGGAAACTATTCTTTAAGATGGGAAAGTAAAATTTAAGAATACAGTCTACTAGCCACTCAAACGGCTCTTACTAGCAGAAAATGGCATACTTTAGCGACGATCTGGAGACATTTCCACGGACGAGAATTTAAAAGAAAAAGGGACTTTATCTCCAGAGAGCGGCAGAATCTAAAATGCTTTAAGCAGACCGCCAAATAGCTGTTCAAACAGCACGTACAAACAGAAAACCGCATGTTTTAGCGACGACTTGGAGAGAATTTCGCTGACGAGAATTTAAAACAAGGAAAAGCAATTTTACTCCAGAAAGCAACAAAATCTAAAATGCTCCACAAATAATGGGTCTGCAGCTGTCTGAAACTGTTTTATCTGTTCAAAAAACTAGCGGAACGTCATCTGCAGCTTGCAATTTATTCAAAACCACAAAATGATTCTCAAGGCCACAAGAACAAGGACATAAAGAAGGCTTCTCCTGAAATCAAATCTTACGGAAACAAATAAATGCTTGAAGAATGCAGATCACGAGAACATCGATCGATCAATAGATCGAGCCTCTGGAACAACACAAAGACAAAGATTAAAATAAAGATTACCTCTTTAGCAATGCTTCTGCTTCCTCGGCAGTTATTTGCTCGCCAAACGTGATCGTGCTCGTCCCGCCAGCAGGCTGCAAGAAAGGTCAAAAAAATAAATCAAGAAGCGTAAAAATTAACCTGCCAATCCAAGATCTGTGCAAAGGACCAGGAAACAGCCGGTTACCTGGTGCATACGTATGGTCGGACGACCGACGGGAGACGCATTTGCGGTTTGATCAAAGGCATTGCTGTCTGTGCTCGCGGAAGGCCTCGCGGGGGTTCGAACCTGCGCACTGTCGGGAGGCCCCTCCGACCAGCTGAAGAGATCGAATGTGGACGGCCCGCCAGGAGGCGCATGCCCTCTCCTGTTGTTCCCGCTCGCAGCTGCCGGGCTGCCGCCGCTGTTTTCCGCAGACATTTTCGCTATCAAACCTGCTTGCGCCACCAGAACACCACCGTTGCTCCTCCTCTTTTCCCTGCTTCCCTGCTTGCCAAATTCCTCCGCTTCAGCCCCCAGAGCCCTCCAACAACAAATAGCACACTGCGCCAGTTACTGTGCTCGTACTAACACTCAATTCCCCTGACACGTCCGCACATAAGCACTCCACTTATCCGACGTGTCCACGGTCCCGAGAATCCTACTTCTTGCCGGGAAACATTTTCAAACTCCCGGCCCCGCCGGCAGCGGACCGGGAGAGATCTTTTCACCGCCTTGCCGGTGACGCCACGTGCGAGGAGACACGTGCCGAAACTTTTTCAATGGGTGATTGCCACGTGGATTCCGGAGCCCGGGACTGGAAGTTGGGGGTGGGGCGCTTCTCCTTAGACAAGAAGCAAAGACAGCTATCGCGCATCTTAAGCCCTGTCAGATATGGAGAGCTGAGCTTTGCTTTACTCTCCTTTATCTTGTCGCTACCTTTAATCACCCCACCATGGGAAAATTTAATTTATTAATTAATTGATCGTTAAACGAAAATGGAAAGATTTTCTATTAATGTATTTTTCATAAATCATATTTCATTATCGTTAAACTAAAGTAGAAAGGTTGTTTATTAATTTCATTTAAAATATCGATGTTTTTGGATGATTCAATTTGGTTTCCATAACTAATTAATTCTTTGTTGAAATAATTGAGAAAAATATATTAGTAAGTTTGACTGGTTTAATAAAGTATTATCATTTATCTATTATAGTTTAAATATTTTGAAAATTTATATTTTTAATAATATTTTTGGGTGTTTAATTCATTTTTACATTAAAAACAATAATTTATAACTTTAAAATTGAATTTTGGTTAAAATTGTATGGTTTAATTTTGTGATAAAAAAATTTAAAAAGATCCAAAACTTATAATGTTTAGTTTTCTTTTCACTTAAGTAATCTAGGGTACGACTAATTGTTTGGAGGAATTCACTTCAATTGGGTTTAGTGTGGGTAGTTACCAGGTTAGATTGTTAACCTTCATACTTAAGTTCAAATCTTGCTTGTGATGTGTTTATTTTCTTGCCAACTCAATTGGGATTAGCAACTATATTGATAAGGAAGGTGGAAAGAGTTGTCTCTCTCAATATTTAAAGTTAAATAAACTATAATAATGGAGTTGTACTTCGAACATAGCTTGAGCTTTAGCTTAGATGTCATGCTCTGTACTCCTTTGAAAGCTTGGAGGATCCATGTACTTTTTCTTTTGTGCTTAAAGAATGGGATAGTGAGACAAGAGGTCTTGAATGGAGCTTGATCTAGAGAGTAAGTTAATCTTGTCGACAAAGGACCCTATGTTAGGTAACAAAATTGATATAAGTCCGGTAGAAAGCATGATTAGAGTTTCATCATGATCCAAGTTCCATGCATGGTGGAACACTATCACCATGGGTTTTGCCCCATTCTAAATTGACCCAGATTGTTGAAAAATCAATCGAAGTCTGAGAAAGTCGAAAAAACGATCAGAGTTCAAAATAGATCAAAACTCTATCTTCTTGTGTTGGATTCACATAGCTCAAGGGAAGTTTGGTACGTGACTAAATAATGTCGTTGATGTAGAAGTATGTAATAGCTTCCTCCATTGTTGAGTAAGTGATAACATCATTAAAGGTTTCAGTGTCACGCCTTATGGGTTGTCTTTGGCTTGTGGTTGTTGTCTATGTGATTGCATTGAGAAGCACATTCTACAACCTATTGTTGGGCAGGTTGTTGTGAGTGTATGAATGCCACGTTAACATCAAGTTGGCTTTTAACACATAAAAAAATAATGTACTTTAATAAATAAATAAATAAATATATATATATATATATATATATATATATATTATTAACTTGGCCATATTAACAAGTTAATGATTTATAACCCAATACAGATTCATTCCCAGGTAGGTTGGAAAGGATTAGTCCCAACCCACAATGGTCTAGCGAATACATTTTTGTCAATGGAGAAAAATATCCATCTTAACCTCGGATTTATTAAACTTCAAAAGGGACCAAATTTTTGAGGTGCAAACCTTTCCTCGAGTTTTTATATCGTTAAAAAGGTTTGCATCTCAAGGAATTTGATCCTTGTTAACGCTTGATAAATCTAGGGTCAAGATGGATCTAAGCTAGTAGTATACACTATCTTGCCATAGTAGCATATTCTTTGTTGGGATTTTGTTTCACATTAATACTCGTCTTTTAAATTGTGTGTGTCGACGTCAATGTTGGATGTGCACATTGTGAATAACCCCACACACATAACAATTGTGAGATGAATATGGTTTCTAGGTGTAAGCACTCTGTAAATTTTGTCYGGCTGAATAGGCAAACGACAGAGGTAATTGTTTCAACCAACTTTAGAGCTAAGGCACTAGCCTGCTCAACTCAGAGAGGGCTCTCTCGTGTCACTTGGTATATCTATGGAAGACGGGGGCTAGATTCGGTTTGTTTTGGGGATTTTTAATAAAATTGTTGAAGAGCTAGAGATGACCTTTGGGCTATGGGGTCAGGAATGTAGGATGCATTGCCAAATCATGAAAACAATTAAGAGGAAAAGGCTAAATGAGGAAGTGACTTATGAGTTTATGCTTGAAATTTTAGATGGTATCAGAAGAAAAGAAACACACAACTATTATAAGAGCATTATAGTAATGAATTCTGAAATGGTTTAGAAGAGATAAACATGGTCTAAATCGCCAAGCCGAGAGCATTGAATAATGAATTATGGACTTTTAATTTCTCAATTTAGACAAAGGAAAGCAAAATGAAATGTATAATAACATGAATCACACACTATGGGAGAAAACGAGACTCATAACACCGCCAGTTAGAATATTTTCATAAAAAGTCCAAAATTTGCCTTTGCATCCATGTATTCATTCCAGCCCCAGAGATTTACAAAGTTTTCTTGCACAGAGGGCAGCCTCCTCCTTTCTCCATGTTTCTGTACTCATGAGACCAAGCATATATAGAGGAATTTCGTGTGGAATTTAAAACGTTCCGACTTCCTCATAATTCTAAAATAGATACAAGTTACAAAAAGGAAGAACAGTTATACAATTTAAAGGGACCGTTAGTAACCGGTCTGTCATATTAGGACTCCCTTTTCTTAAGCCGCCATCTGTCCAAAACTTTCTAAAATACACCTAAATTTACCTGAGGATTCACCTCAGCTTGGCGATTTGCTCTTCCAAGGCACTCAACCAAGTGAGATTTTCTCTGACGCTCTCTATCATCTTGGTTTTGGCCTCTGTCCTCCGCCTTTTTCTCCTCTTCCTCTTTGCGGTTGGGTGGTAGGTGTTGTCCGCGTGTTCATTTATGACGAGATCCCTCATAACGGAGTTTAATTTGACTCCCGACTCTGTCTCAGTTGCAGGTTCGGTATGAAATTTAGTTGCCAATATCTGCAAGACCCATCTTTCTTTCTTACTTATTGACCTGCTTGGTACATTAGTTGAGAACCTAGTCGCGCCAAACACCATTTGATGAGTATTATTCATACCTTTCAAACTTTGCAGAGACCTCGATTTGGCCACCCTTTGAATTTACAGAACTCGGGAAATCAACACAGGTTGAGCTTGTTTTTCTTACGCATAAGATGGCAATTTCCCATAATAGGATAAAATGATTTCATATATGAGATTTTATGGTTTTTGTATTTTAATCATGAATTACTGTCACAGTACGTTGGTGTGCCATGCTTCATCAATCCACTTCGAATGATGAGCCTCGAGTTAGTTATGCGACGACGTCCTTTTGATACGTCATCTGGGAAAGTACCTGGACCAGTGATGTGGGGTGATTTGACCAACTTCCATCCTTCCCGCGAGTTATTTATGTGACATTTTGAACCACGTGACATCGAGGCCATAGGAAAAGTGGTTTCGGGCAATCCGTTGTTTGCCCCAATGCGTGTGTAAGAGCGCCACGCGTTCCCCATCAAAACCATAATGGTTTTTCCCGGTCTGCCTTCGTGACGTTAAGTTTCGTGCTATTTGTCGGTTCGATGTGGGCCTCGACCATAGATCTGGGGTTCTTCGAAATCAGCGGTCCGTCGAGATACTCCCTTCCCGCCTTCGCTATATTTGTTCATATGCCGCAGGATATAGCCGAGCGCCCTAAACTATCACACCTCTACTATGGTATAGCATCTCGCTAAATTTCAGAAATTTTTAGATCCCGATATGAAAATTGTTAAGGTGATAACATTGGCTCCCACTGGGGATGTTATCCTCCTAGCGAGGTAGCAAATAACTCGTAGACTCGATGCCTGATCCATTAGGTTGTTCCCAAAACATGTGTGTACCCTGCTCCTGCCAAGCTCTACGCACTGCCTCCGACTACATGCTGGACGTCCGAGTACATTATTGAAAACTGATTGTATTTAGTACTAGAAAACTCAAATTGAAAAATGCTTGACCGACAAGCTTATTTTCACACCCCTATCTACCCTAAAACTGTTGAGATGACTACTCAATCAAGTGATGCTAAAGTGCCAATGCATCCAATCAAGCAATTGGCTTCCTGATTCTCCTTTGTTCACATTTTTCTTAAGTTGGCAAACAAATGTAAAAGATGGTGGCTAAAAGAAAAAAATGAATCCAAAATCTGAGCTTATGAATGAAACAAATTCATCCTTCACTGAAGATTGTAATTGGATGGCCACCGGATCTTGAAAACCATGAAAAATCATTTCTTCTTGATGAGCAAAAACCGAAAGGCAAGCCTCTTTCATAAGTGTTAGTTGTTTTTGCTCTATTTCTTCTGTTCTAAGAACATTTTTGAATGAAATGACAATGATAGGTTTGTTTGCTTTTCCATGCATATCAACAAAAATATTCTTACATTCTTGAACATCTTCAACTATGACAGCCAGATTATGTGCATCAAGGCTATCCTCTTGTTCATCAAACAACTATGATTTGGTTTCATTAGATTTTTGGAAATTTGTTTGAGGACAACCACTTTGACTTTCAAACGAATTAATAAAAATAAGTTCTCGCTCATAATCTTCTTGCAAATGTGAAAAGCTAACAGCATGCACTATTTCACAGTCTAGAGTTCCCATGGATGGATTTTCAAAACCCTGATTTTCAAATGACTCAAATAAAGCCATTGCCTCTTCATTATCTTTATGTATTTCTAATGGAAAAGTGGCATATACTGCTTCGTTTCTTTCCCGGAAATCTATGTCATTTGTTTTTTTATTGTTGGAGACTTCCCTAGATGCAGTTTCAGAATCTTCATCCATGTCTATGTTGTTTAAAAATTGAACCACGACGTCATTCTCAAGGGAAGAGAAAATACTTTGAAACACCTTTTCACGTTGAGAATCTATATTGATTTCAGGAGAAAGAAAATGACCTTGAACAATACTTTCTAGAGTAACTTCTTCTTCCTTTTCAGGCTGATAGCTGAACATAGACTGCAAATCTGAGTTGACATGACCCATTATGTGATTGTTCATAAGATTATCATCACCACTCCGCTCATGCTTGGAGGATTCCTGACCTGAGATACTACAAATATTTTTCTTCAATAATTCAAAAGAAGCAAAACATAATGGTAGGGTTGTCCTATCTGATTTGAAACCGTCTTCAATTTTATCCCCAACAGATGGTGGCATTTCAGCACAAGTAATAGGTTTTTCAGGCACATGAAAAGAGTGTTGTGATATCTTGTCATTCTGCTTCATTAATTTAGCGTGGCTTTTCATAAGCACAGATTGAATTTCCTCAATGATGATCTTAGGATTTTCTTTCAACAATTTGAATGAAGAAAAGCATAAAGGTAAAGAATTCCCTTCAGCTAATTCAATACTTTCTTCTTTGTAACTGTGATATGTAGGTTGAGTAATTTCATTATACTACTAAAACAAAAAATCTTACAGGGAACATGCAGTTGGTTGTTCTAAGAAGTCATCATCACAATCATCATCGTATTCATCATATATAGGTAAATCAACAGTATATGCAATATCATCTAACAAGAACAACTCTGGAACGTCAACATGTTCTTCAACAAACTGATTTGCAAATTCATATTCTTGACTGTCTACAAATGAATACATAAAACCATAAGTCCCCTACTTATCATGGGATGGATTAGAAGTTAAATCAGCATCTCTTCTTCCAACAAGTGGAATATAGTTCTTTGCAAAATCATTTCCATTGGAAACTTCGAGGGGACCTATGATATCGTCAATTCTATGCTCAAGATTCCAATCAACTATTTCTTGTTCTTATTTGCTTTCATGTTCTTAAGCATTCAACTCCTCATTCTGGATCGGATTACATGCTTGGATGTTGTGTTGACTGTCCTGAGCATCACTAAACATTTGTTGTAAGGACTCAGGTTTTCTTTCCATCAGGAGGAAAGAAAAATTTGGATGAAGAGTAGTTGCATAATGGAGCATGGCAACAGCTTCAGAGGGTTGAATTTCTTCGGACAAGTTATAATAGACGGTAGAGAACTTTCTACTGAACATGGAAATAGCTTCATTGATGTGTCTTTTCAAGGCATAAAACTCATTTAGTTGCATCTCTAAGGATTTCTCTTTGCCCCAGAACTTTAAGAAGACCTTCTTCAATTCTACCCATGAGCTGATGGTTTATGGATGTAAATGTTTGAACCAGTGTTTGGTGTCTCCTTTCAAGGATTGAGAGAAAACTCTCATACACACATCATCGTGGTCAATCTCGAATAAATCAATAAAATGCTCAAACCCTTGAATGTGCTTTTCATCCAAGATGATATATGATTCTCCATCGAACACAGGTAGGTACTCATAGTAATTTGGAGGGAAATCATGAAGGGTTTGGGGTAGCTTTAAGGGTATATATCTATGTCGGGCCTTGGGGGGTGTTGGACCAAGAACTGTGGAGGAAACATTGGTCTGGGTCTCACAGGATTCATCAACTTGGTCATTGTCATTGCGTGGCCCAGGTGAAAACTTTTTATCAGAACCAGCGACAAGGTGAGGGTATGCATGTGCAACGTAGAGAGGAGGAAATATAATTACAAGTCTTTCATGATCATTATTAAAATACAATAGGTAAAAGAAAGTTTGTTTGGTATGTTCAAGGAAGGAGCAGAGGCAACTTAAAATGAAAAGTAAAATGCTTTGTAAGAGGTCCCATTTTGAGTACCTGTTTTCCCTCATGATGCCTTTCCTCGCCCCTGTCAAGGGGTTTCATCTTTCAATGAAGTCTTTGTCTTGCACTTGAAGCATTGAGAGCAGAGTCACCTTTTGGAAATTCAGGATTCTTTTATCAGTGGAGTCGCCTTCAAACTGATGTGGAGTCGCCAGAGCAGGAATATAGCCAATATGTGCCTATG
Organism: Picea engelmannii; assembly: GCA_009831015.1. Classification (NCBI taxonomy): domain Eukaryota; kingdom Viridiplantae; phylum Streptophyta; class Pinopsida; order Pinales; family Pinaceae; genus Picea; species Picea engelmannii. The sequence goes on along the minus strand of ML777852.1, from coordinate 674,094 downwards.
TGTCTGCCGCTCTCAGACCTTAGAACTCAACCATGTCGTTCTTCCCAGGGATTTTTTTTTCAATTTTGGTCCCCGACAACGGCGCCAAAATGTTAGCACTCTGTAAATTATGTCCGACTGAATAGACAAACAACAGAGGTAATTGTTTCAACCAACTTTAGAGCTGAGGCACTAACTTGCTCAACTCAGAGAGGGCTCTCTTGTGTCACTTGATATATCTCTGGAAGATGGGGGGCTAGATTCGGTTTGTTTTGGGGATTTTTAATAAAATTGTTGAAGAGCTAGAGATGATCTTTGGGCTATGGGGTCAGGAATGTAGGATGCATTGCCAAATCATGAAAACAATTAAGAGGAAAAGGCTAAATGAGGAAGTGACTTATGAGTTTATGCTTGAAATTTTAGATGGTATCAGAAGAAAAGAAACACACAACTATTATAAGAGCATTATAGTAATGAATTCTGAAATGGTTTAGAAGAGATAAACATAGTCTAAATCGCCAAGCCAAGAGCATTAAATAATGAATTCCAGACTTTTAATTTCTCAATTTAGACAAAGGGAAGCAAAATGAAATGCAGAATAACATGAATCACACACTATGGGAGAAAATGAGACTCATAACATTGCCAGTTAGAATCTTTTCATAAAAAGTCCAAAATCTGCCTTTGCATCCATGTATTCATTCCAGCCCTAGAGATTTACAAAGTTTTCCTGCACAGAGGGCAGCCTCCTCCTTTCTCCATGTTTCTATACTCGTGAGACCAAGCATATATAGAGGAATTTCGTGTGGAATTTAAAACGTTTTGACTTCCTCGTAATTCTAAAATAGATACAAGTTACAAAAAGGAAGAACAATTATACTATTTAAAGGGATCGTTAGTAACCGGTCTGTCATATTAGGACTCCCTTTTCTTAAGCTGTCATCTGTCCAAAAATTTCTAAAATACACCTAAATTTACCTGAGGATTCACCTCAACTTGGCGATTTCCTCTTCCAGGGTACTCAACCAAGCAAGATTTTCTCCGACGCTCTCTATCATCTCGGTTTTGGCCTCCATCCTCCGCCTTTTGCTCCTCTTCCTCTTTGTGGCTGGGTGGTAGGTGTTGTTCGCGTGTTCATTTATGACGATATCCCTCATAACGGGGTTTAATTTGACTCCCGACTCTGTCTCAGTTGCAGGTTCGGTATGAAATTTAGTTGCCAGTATCTGCAAGACCCATCTTTCTTTCTTACTTATTGACTTGCTTGGTACATTAGTTGAGAACCTAGTCACGCCAGGCACCGTTTGATGAGTATTATCCATACCTTTCGAACTTTGCAGAGACCTCGATTCGGCCACCCTTTGAATTTACAGAACTCAGGAAATCAACAAAGGTCGAGCTTGTTTTTCTTACGCATAAGATGACAATTTCCCAGAATAGGATAAAATGATTTCATATCCGAGATTTGATGGTTTTTGTATTTTAATCACGAATTATTGTCACAGTACGTTGGTGTGCCACGCTTCATCAATCCACTTCGAATGACGAGCCTCGAGTTAGTTATGTGACGACATCCTTTTGATACGTCATTTGGGAAAGTACTTGGACCAGTGATGTGGGGTGATTTGACCAACTGCCATCCTTCCCGCGAGTTATTGATGTGACATTTTGAACCACGTGACATCGGGGCCATAGGAAAATTGGTTTCGGGCAATCTGTTGTCTGCCCCGATGCGTGTGTAAGAGCGCCACGCGTTCCCCATCAAAACCATAATGGTTTTTTCCGGTCCGCCTTTGCGACGTTAAGTTCTGTGCTATTTGTCGGTCCGATGTGGGCCTCGACCATGGATCTGGGTTCTTCGAAATCAATGGTCCGCCGAGCTACTCCCTTCCCGCCTCCGCTATATTTTTTCATATGCCACGGGATATAGCCAAGCGCCCTAAACTATCATGCCTCTACTGTGGTATAGCATCTCACTAAATTTCAGAAATTTTTAGATCCCAATATGAAAATTGTTAAGGTGATAACACTAGGGAATTACATGCTCCAAAGCTTTATCAATCCAAAAGTTGGCTTTGAGGTGCAAGTCCTTGGGTGGATGTGACAACATCACCCCCCATTGTGGTACTAATATCATCAACACCATCTTGTTAAAATGGCACCTATCCCTATTAATAATCATCTCCTAGATTGTGTATGTGTCCACATTGCTAATTGGCTTTGGAGTACAAACCCCTAAGTGGATGTTATCACATCCTCCTTCACTCTAGTACTAACATTATCGGCACATTCTTGTATTAACATTGTCAACGCACTCTAATACTTAAATCATCAAAGGTTGTTTGCCTTTGCCTTACAATTGTTATATATGCGATGGTGTATATGTCCTAAATAATCCCACAAACATAACAAGTGTGAGACGAAGATGGTTCACAAGGCATTGTTTGCAACAAAATACTTGTCACTTTGATAACTAGCTTTGGGATGCAAGTCCTCGAGTTTATGTGATAACATCCTCCTTCACTCCAATACCAACATTGGTTATGATTTCGATGTCAAGCCTTATGGGTTGTGTATGTGATGTTACATGTTATGTCATTGCAATGGCATATCCTTATGTTGGGATTTCGTTCCATGTTCATATTAATTTTAAATTGTTTATGTTAACGTCACTATTGGATGTGTATCTTGCAAATAATATCACATACATACAATTATGAGGCATATATGGTTTGAAGTCCCCAAGTCGATATGTTAGCATCGTCCGCCACTCGAGTACCAACATTGTCAATAGTTTATGTGTTATAGCTTGTGCATCATCTTTGGATAAGATATAGATTATTTACAAGGAATTACACCAAAAGCTTCACCAATTTAAAAGTTTGTTTATGGGTGCAAGTTCATAGGTTGATGTGATAACATCCTCCCTCGCATCAATACTAACATTCTAGTTAGTTTTTAGTACAATGGCTCACAGATCATCTTTGGCACTCACACCAAAAGTTTTTCCAATCGGAACATTGGCTTTGGAGTGCAAGTCCCTAGGTTGATATAATTGCATCCTCCCTTTCTTTTATACTGACATCACTTGTAGTTTCTATGTCATGCTTTATGGGTTGTCTGTAGCTTGTGGTTATTATCTATGTAATGTTATATGATATCTTATTATAGTGACTTATCTCCCTATATTAGATTGTGTTCCATGTTAACACTCATCCTCTCATTATTTTCAAGAACAAAATGGACATCACACATCATCTTTATAGTGATCATAAAATCTCAAAGTACGAGATATTTAACACATGTCTCATAATATCCCAAGATGAAGCATTATTGCAATTTGAGCTCCTTGTTGCATTTCTTACACCATTTATATATGTTAACCACAAAATGAAGCATTGTTGCAATTTGAGCTCCTTGTTGCATTTCTTACACCATTTATATATGTTAACCACAAGGTATGATTAGTGACCACTATCTTTAGTTAGGGAGAACAAACCTATATTTTATCAAAATGAAGGCAAAGGCTATGTGAGAGTTAACCCATAAAATCGCTCAAAGTAACAATAAAAAAGGTTATTCGAGTGTTGGTTCTTAAGATAATTGATAACATTAATAAAATTAAGGGCATGGCCCACTAGGTTAGATGGTAGTTGGCCTCCTCTGGATGCTTTGCAACTCTGGGAGGTCATGGTGTCAAATCAACATTCTTGCCTTATCTATTGCTTTAGTCCTCTAGGTGGTAGACGGTGAGGATACCCAATTTTGCTTTGCAATCACCCAACTGCCCAAGTGTTTTTCGACCAATGATTTATGATAGGCAAGGGGACTAAGACCAAAGCAATTGTAAAGGAACTACTTGCTCAAAAGATAATAAAATTATTCATATTTTGAAGATATATATAAGCCCCGAGGGTTAGATCAATCGATTGTTGTTAATGTTGTTGGGTATTTGGTTAATTTCATGCTAGTAGGATCCTAATTCGAATCCCCCTAGGTGAGGTGCATTATTCTACATTGACATGTTAATAGGGATGACATCCATGAATATGGGGAAGTATCCCTTAAGTTTCCTTATAAGATTTTCTTTAGATATAATTTATTTTATTTTGAAAACAAGTATTGTAATAATGTTGAAGTTTAAGAAAAATTGTTTTCTTAATGAAATATAAGTGTACCTATACGTGGTCTCTAAACTCCCTCCTTCATTGGTTATACTTTGTAATTATGAACATTAAATATATAACAACCATAAATAATTACTTACAAAATTGATGTCAAAATTATCAACAATGTTATTACTAAAGTGACCCAATTTTATTTTAAATATCAATATTAATAATAAAGTCACCCAATTTTATTTATTGACTGAAGTTACTAAACTTTATTTCAAATATCAATGTACTTAGGAGACCCAATTTGGCAATTTGGTTAATAGGATTTAGTAACTTTATTTCAAATATCAATGTACTTAGGATACCCAATTTGGCAATATATAACAACCATAAATAATTACTTACAAAATTGATGTCAAAATTATCAACAATGTTATTACTAAAGTGACCCAATTTTATTTTAAATATCAATATTAATAATAAAGTCACCCAATTTTATTTATTTACTGAAGTTACTAAACTTTATTTCAAATATCAATGTACTTAGGAGACCCAATTTGGCAATTTGGTTAATAGGATTTAGTAACTTTATTTCAAATATCAATGTACTTAGGATACCCAATTTGGCAATTTGGTTAATAGGATTTTGAAAAGAAAAACTTAAAAGAGAAGAAAGGAAGTGTCTATGAGATTTTGACCAAAAAAAACTTGGAAAAGGAGAAAAGTAGTGTCTGGAAGACTCTCAAACAAAGGAAGTGAGTACATCATAAGATACTTTGAGATTTTGACAAGAGAAACTTGAAAAAGAAGAAAGGAAGTATTTGGAAGACTCTAAAACAAAGGAAGTGAATACGTCATAACATACTTTTAGATAGATTTAAAAAAAATAAAAATAAAAAAATCCATGAATTTAAATTTCATTTACATTGATAAAGAAAGATGGAAAGAGTGGTATATTTATAATAAAGTTAAATAAACTATAACAACGAAGTTGCACTACAATGTACTTCTTTAAAAGCCAAGAGGATCCATGAGCTTTTTCTTTTGTGCTTGAATAATTGGATGAGATTTTGAATGGAGTTTGATCCATGAGCTTTTTCTTTTGTAATTGAAAAATTGGATGAGATTTTGAATGGAGTTTGATTTCGGAGTATGTAAGAGTTTTCTTTAACATCGAAAAAGTGCTAACATTATCCACAATTTTGGTGCCATGTTATACTGTTGTTTTTTTTTGTTTATGATTATTGTTTGTGTGATTAATTTTATGCTTCAATGTTAGGTAGATTGTTGTGAGTAAATGAATGCAATGCTAAAATTGGGTTGACTTTTAATACATAAAACAATAATTTATTTTAATAATATTATTATTAAGTTTGTATTTTTAACAAGTTAATGAATATTTATAAATCGACACAGATCCATTACTGGGTAGGCCGAAAAGGATTAGTCCTAGCTCATAGTGGTCTAGTGGATACCTCATCATTAATGGAAAAAAGATCCTTCTTAACCTCATATTTATTAAGCACTAAAAGAGAACAAATCTTCGACGTACAACATTTCCTCAAGTTTTTGTATTGTTAAAAAGGTTTGTGCATTAAGGAATTTGATCCCTTTCGCAGCTTGATAAATATAGGGTTAAGATGGATCTAAGCTAGTGTTACATACTATCTTGCCATGGTGGCATATCCAGGTGTTGTGTTTTTGTTTCACATCAATACTTATCTTCTAAATTTTGTGTGTGTTAACAATCTTGTTGGATGTACATGTTGTGAATAATCCCACATACATAACAATTGTAAGATGAATATAGTTTTGGGGTGCAAGTCCTTAAGTGGATTTGATAACATCCTTCTCCACTAGGGTACTAACATTTCCAACACTATCTTACTACAGTGGTGTGTATCCCTTTTAAAAATTGTCTTCTAAATGTGGTGTGTATCCCTTTTAAAAAATGTCTTCTAAATGTTGTCTTCTAATTGTCTTCTAAATGCGGTGTGCATCCACATCGCTCATCTTTGGGTTGTAATCATTATATATGTGATGTTATATGTTCTCTTGCAATAGCGGCACATCCATATGGGATTTCATTCCATGTTAATATTTATCTTCTAAAATGTGGGTGTAACATCATCGTTGAGTGTGCATGTTGTGAACAATCCCACACCAATAACAAGTGTGAGATAGAGATAGTTTATAAGGAATTCCTTCTACCAAAAGGTTTGACACTCTAGAAGTTTCCTTTGGGATGCAAGTCCTCAAGTCTATGTGATAACATCCTCCTTCACTTCAATGTAAACACTAGGTAATATTTTGGTGCTATGTCTTATGGGTTATCTATGTGATGTTACATGTTATCTTGTTACAATGACATATCCCTATGCGGGGATTGTGTTCCATGTCCACGGTCATTTTTTAAATTGTTTATGTTAACATCATTATTCAGTGTGTATCTTGCAAATAATCTCACGTACATGACAATTATCAGACATAGATGGTTTGCAAGTCCCCAAATTGACGTGTTAGCATCATCCATCACTCGAGCAAAACATCCTTGATAGTTTTTATGCTATAGTTAGTGGGCATATTTAGCTAACACGAAGATGTTTTACAAGGAATTACAATAAAAGTTTTGCTAATTTGGAAGTTGGCTTTGAGGTGCAAGTACCCAGGTCAATGTGTTAGCAGCCTCCCTCACTCCAATACTAACATTGCAAATGGTTTTTAGTGACATGCCTTGAGGATTGTCTTCGGACCCATACCAAAAACATAGCTACCAACTTCTCGAGAATCCTCACGAGTTCTCTTTTTTTAGAGGTTGCATTCATTGGTTGTTTTTCCCTGTTTCAAAAAGTGGGTCGTTGGTAACACTTTTTTTTTTCGAGGTAATTTCTTGACAATTTGAATCTTCATAGTTATAAAGTATCAACGTTTTTTCAATGTTGTTAAAAATATATATAACGTTTTCCTTTAAAAAACTATTAATAATGTTAAATGACATTTTTTTTCAAAGTTATGATTTTCATCTAATTACGTATTTTTAATTAATAATAATAATAATCTATTTGTAAGGTCATAGCCAAGGCAGACACCAAATTGGTGTATGAGACCCCCTTGTTTGTGGGACAAGGGACCCCCTCCGCCCAACGATTTGACTGGTAAAGTTACAGAGGTTTACATACCCTACCCCCTCTGGATTTGAACTTGTGACCTATTAGGAGTAAACACATGTTATCAACCATTAGGCCCACTCGTGGTGTTTAAATAAAACTGAACATATAACTTTTCAACACTTTTAAGCTTTACTTCAATGCATGTCTAATAGATATAGCTAGATAACTATAATTTTAAACATTTAACAAACAAAAAAAATCACTTTTAAGTGTTAATTATAATGAAAAAATAAATATTTTTAAAAGGTTTTTTAGTTTAAAACTCCATGTTAAATAAAGCATTTTAATGGTCAAAATTAACCCAACACACACACACACACACACACATATGACAATATTTAATGTTATTTTCTTTAAAGTAATGATTTACATTTTTTTGTGAGGAAATGTACTCACGGAAAACCCTCTGAATACTTTCCCATGTTCCATGGATGATAAGCGGGGTAAACCATTAGCCCTGATTATGGGGCCTCACCCCGGGGGAGTCAAGAGAGTCGAGTCTGTGACCAACAACAAGCATGATAAACTCACGTCTGGCTCTAGACCAATTGAGCTAACCCTCGGGGCTATAATGATTTCCATAAAAAAATCAAAAAATAAATAAACCAAATGGTATGGTAAAGAACATATTAAAAATATTGATCTCGTAACAACAATATATAAAAGTCAATTAGGTCTACCCCAAGTGTTTGTGGGATGGAATATTATCCTCCCCACATAGGTCCTATTCATGTAAGTGACATGTTGATCTTGTATTGAGTACATTGTCGTAATGGCTTAGGGTCATATTGTTGACCTAGCCTTGTGCCTTGAAGAATCCAAGGTTTACCCTGGGTACCATACTCAGAATGAGGGGAAGTAGCTAGGGGTTTTCCCCAAGCATTATTTCTCTAACTAATAAAATCATATTGTAATATATCATTTTCCATGGATATGTAATTTCTTCATTTTTGTAAGAAAAATGTTAATGTTGCATCATATAATCAAATAGAGAAAAATAAATAAGTAAAATAACAAAACCAATTATAGATTAGTAATGAAAAAACATTGAAGTGCAATTTCATATTTTATTATATCATAAATTTAACAGATCCAAAACCTCAAATTTATTAAGCACCAAGAGAGATCAAATATTCGAGGTACAAACATTTCATCAAGTTTTTATATTGTCAAAAAAAATTGTGCCTCGAGGAATTTGATCCCTCTCACGGCATGATAAATATAGGGTTAAGATGGATCTAAGCTAGTGTTAGATACTATCTTGCCATAGTGGCATCTCCATGTGTTGCAATTTTGTTTCACATTAATACTCCTCCTCTATATTTCATGTGTGTTAACATCCTTGTTGGATGGACATGTTATGAATAATCCCACATACATAACAATTGTGAGATGAATATGGTTTCTAAGTATTACCCGAACCAAAATGTTTTCCAATATAGAAGTTGGTTTTGGGGTGAAGTCCTTAGGTGGATTCAATAACATCCTCGCCCACTATGGTACTAACAACATTGCCAACACTATCTTGCTACAATGGTGTGTATCCCTATTAAAAAATGTTTTCTAAATTTTGGTGTATCTCTGAATTGCTCATCTTTGGGTTGTAATTGTTATATATGTGATGTTATGGGTTCTTCTACAATAGTGGCATATCCATATGGGATTTCATTCAATGTTAATATTTGTATTCTAAATTGTGGGTGTAATATCATCGTTGGGTGTGCATGTTGTGAATAATCCAACACACATAACAAGTGTGAGACGAAGACGGTTTATAAGGCATTCCTTCCACCAAAAGATTTGTCACTCTAGAAGTTGCCTTTGGAATGCAAGTCCTCAAGTCTATGTGATAACATCTTCCTTCACTTCAGTATTAACACTAGTGAAGATTTTGGTGCCATGCCTTATGGTTTATCTATGTGATGCTACATGTTATCTTGTTACAATGACATATCCCTATGTTGGGATTTTGTTCCACATCCATACTCCTTTTTTAAATTGTTTATGTCAACATCATTATTGGGTGTGTATCTTGTAAATAATCTAACATACATGACAATTATAAGACATGGGTGGTTTGCAAGTCCCCAAATTGATGTGTTAGCATCATCCATCACTCGAGTATAACATTCTTGATAGTTTCTTTGTTATAGTTTGTGGTCATCTTTAGTTGAGATGAAGATGGTTTACAAGGCATTACACCAAAAAATTTGTCAATTTGGAAGTTGACTTTGAGGTGCAAGTTCCCAAGTCAATGTGCTAGCATCCTCCCTCGCTCCAATACTAACATTGCAAATGGTTTTTGGTTCCATGCCTTGAGGATTGTCTTGGCATCCACACCAAAAACGTAGCTACCAACTTGATGAGAATGCTCATGAGTTCTCTTTTATTATAGGTTGCATTAAATGGTTGATTTTACCCCATTTCAAAAAGTGGACTATTAATAACACCATTTTTTTTAAGGTCGTGTTTTGACAATTTGAATCTTCCTAGTTATAAAGTATCAACCTTTTTTTATTTTCTTATTTTTTCAGTGTTTTAAAAAAATATATTTTTTTCCTTTTAAAAATTTATTAATAATGTTATATAACATTTATTTTTTCAAAATTATGATTTTCATCATATTATATATTTTTAATTAATTTATGATGTGATATAGTTTAAATAAAATTGAAAACACTACTTTTCAACACTTTTATAATTTTAAATATTTAGAAAGAAAAAAAACCTAACTGCTAATTATAATTATAATGAAAAACATATATATTTAAAAAGTTTTTTTCTTGGTTTAACACTCCATGTCAATAAAGCTTTTTTTTGGGTTAAAAAAAAAAAACTTTTTTTTACATATTTTATGAATTATATATATAAATATGACAATATTTAATGTTATTTTCTTTAAAGTGAGGATTTATATAAAAATGGAAAGAAAGAAAAAAACAAATGATATGGTAAAGAATACATTAAAAAGAGTGATCCATAATAACAATATATAAAAATCAATTAGGTCTAGCTCAAGTGGTCGTGGGATGGAATATTATCCTCCCCATACAGGTTCTATTCTCGTAAGAGACATGTTGAGCTCATATTGAGTATATTATTGTAATGGCTTTGAACCATGTTGTTGATCTAGCCTTGTGTCATGAAGATTCTAAGATTTACCCTGGGTACCATCCTCGGAATGAGGGAAAGTGCCCATGGGTTTTACTAATGTAAAATCATCCAAAACATTAGAAATATAACTCATCAATATGTCAAATTCAACATTTCATTTTCAATAGGTACATCTTTAGTTTTAAGAGCTTGACTTTCTTCTTGGATCTTTAATGCTTGCACTTCCATTGGATCTTTTAGATTTGCAAGTTGTCCAAAGTGATCATTTTTAAACAATCTTTGCAATCGTGGTTAAGGCTCATTTGACATTTTTTGCCACATGTGTAGCGCATTATTTTTGTACCTAATAAAATCGCATTGTAAAATATTATTTTCCATGGATATGTAATTTCTTCATTTTTGTAAGCAACGTGCTAATGTTGCATCCACTATTCAAATAGAGAAAAATTAAAGAGTAAAATAAATAAATAAACAAATATAAATTAGTAATGATAAAACATTGAAGTCCAATTTCATATTTTATTATATCATAAATCTAACAAATTCAAAACCTAGTCTCCTTCACTTGAATATGTATCTATAAAATAAATAATTAATGCTTATGATTTTTGAAAAATATTTACAAATGTTAGCTTTTTTTTTATTGTGATGCTTCCCTCATGCGAAGTAGCGATGACTAGGGTTTATCCATGGTCGTTTACAAAGGGCCACTCTTGCAAGCTTGGGCATGCATTGGGTGATTTTCTTTGTGTTTCAAGGTCCTCTATGGTGATGGTAGGGTTTGCATTTGGTTTTGTTGGTAACTCAAGTCATGGGGTAGCTAAGATTGGGCCCTCTAGAGTGCCACCTGTGAGTGCTTCAAGGGGCTCAATCAATGGTTCTGCTAGCAATTAGGGCAATTCTTCCTACAAAGGTATTTTTAAGAAAGATGCTACTACTCGACCTCCCTCTTCTAATTCTTTTTTGGTGCAGGAGTACTTTGAATTATATTGAGAACGAAATGGAACTAATATAGTGAAACCCAACTTCTATTAATGAATAAAATAATAGAATAAGTTGTAGAACACAAACTAGCTTGAATGGTGGTAGCTTATCTTTAAAGAGAAACAGATGTCAACTAAAGCTCATTTGCAATAAGATAATTACAAAGAGGCCAAAAAATTCCTTTTATCATGAAGCCTAAAATACAAAGAGGAAAAAACCTTAAACATCAAAACCCTAACCTTGGAAGATGAAACACCAAAAGTATTGTGGGCCTCGAGGTGGTTAGTTAATACATCAACTTCTCAGAGGAACAACTTTTGCATACTATCTTTGTTTGGAGCACACAATAGCTCATTGGAAAGAACTATTTGAGGATTACAACTTTTGGCTGGGGCCACCACATGCCATGGCAAATCCTAGCCCACCAAACATCCAAAAAACATCGTTTAGGGCCTCAAAAAGGTCTTGAAAGATTGGGACTCAAAAAATTGTAGAAAAACTACAAAGAAGATAGAGAATTGTTGAGTTAGTGGAAGTGGTGGGAGGCCACCAATATCTGCTTGGATCAGTCATCCCCCCTTAGGAAGAAATGGTCTCCTTTGTATCAAGTTCCTTCATAGGATGGGGAATATTATGCTAAATTTGGTTCTCAGTGAGCCACTTGCCTTAGTGAAGAAGAAGCCAAAAGAATTGTATGTGTTGCTAGCAGGTTCCTTTCATATGTGTATCCACGATTCAATCAACTATAGCCTGATAAAGGTAGTCAGGGTTGAGTTTTGTAGGGGATAAGTGCTCAATTCCCTCTAAGGTGTCCAGTAGAGGTGGAACATATGGGCAAATGAGCTCCACATTAAAGACTCAATCTAGGCCAAGGAATGGGGGAATACTTAATTCAAAAGCATTCTCACCTACAATCATAGTGATGGTGTAAGTCCCATATAGAAGTGGATGAAGCTTATGACGAGGTCCTGCAAGGCGCTCTTTCTGCAAATGTAACCAAACCTTATCACCAACTTGAAACTTATGCGGAACTCGATGTTGGTCATGTCACTACTTGTACTTTTCATTGGATTTCTACAAGATGTCATGGACTTGTTGGCAGATGTGTTGAATCCATTCAACAAATCGGGTTGCCTTATCAGCGTCAATTTGAGCATGGGCGGATTCTTCCTCTATGGATGAAATGGGCATAGCTACATCAATTGGGGCCAATGGATGGAACCCCAAGCACACATGAAAAGGGTTGTGGCCAGTAGATCTATGAAGGGCTTGATTATAGCTATGTTGAACATGAGGAAGACTCTCATCCCATGTGCAAGGATGTTTGGAGTTGTATATTCTCAAGATATGCACAATCATCATGTTGACTACCTTTGTTTGTCCATCAGTTTGTGGCTGGAAGGCAGTTGATTTGGTGATGTTGGTGTCCATCAATGACCATAGAATGGACCAGAATGTACTCAAGAACTTACTATCATGATCTGAAATAATAATATGTGGTATCTCAAAATGAACCCAAACATGCTCGAAAAACAACTTAATAATGGCCTCGACTATGATACTCTTCTTGCAGGGTGTCAAAACTGTTATCTTGGAGAATTGATAAACGACCACAAAGACATAGTCATTACCATTCTTGGTTGAAGGTAGACCAAACATGTAATCGATGGAGATGGACTCCCCAGACCTATTGGAAGTAGGCAGGGGGTGTATAGCCATTATTTCTTAATGGTGGGTTTGGCGATGGCGTGGACAATGCATGATCTGATATACTTGTTGATATCTTGTCGAAGCTTCAACCAACAAAAATAATTTTGCAAAATTGCCACTATTTTTTCCACACCAAAGTGTCCTACCACGTGACTATAATAAGCTTCCCAAATCAATTTCGCACACTTGCTTGAAGGAACACAAAGATGGCTCAGATGGCATAAAAATACATCCTGGAGATGAAAGTTTGGAATTGGTTTGCCTACACTCAATGCTTGATAGGTAGCAGTGAGGTCGGTCAATGTTGTATAAGTTTGGCCACTCAGAGGTCTCATGCCCACAAGAGTTAAGAACTTTGGTTAGTGCCACAACTGGGGGTCGACTGAGGCAGTCTGCAACATGGTCAGTGTTTTTGTTCTTGTACTTGATGTTCAAGTGGAATTGTTGCATGTATGTGGACCACTTATGATGGCATTCATTCTTTAACTTTCCTTATGACTGCACGAATTGTAGAGACCTGTGATTAGTGTGGATGATCATTTCCTTTCTCAAAATAAAATTCTTCCACTATTGACATGTTTGCACAATGGAGTACATCTCTTTGTCATAGGTGGGATATATATGAACAACATCATATAGTGTTTCACTATGATAAGCCATCTTTTATCCCTGTTAAGTGAGGACTACACCGATAGCACAGTCAAAGGCATATGTATCAATATCAAATGGCTATTGTAGGTATGACGACGTGAGGACTGATGTAGAGTAGAGACGATGTTTTTGATCCTGTAATTTTTTTTGTTGTGACTTGTTCTAGGAAAAATTGGTTTTAGCTCCACCCTTAGTCACTTGACTTAAGGGCCAAGCGATATGAGAGAATCCCAACACAAAATATAGCAAAGAGTAAAACAATATAGTGAAACCCAACTTCTATTAATGAATAAAATAGTAGAATATTGTAGAACACAAACTCGCTAGAATGGTGGTAGCTTATCTCCGAAGAGAAAGAGATGTCGGCTGCACTCATTCACAAAAAGATGATTACAAAGAGGTCGAAAAGGGCCTTTTATCATGAAGCCTAAAAGACAAAGAGGCAAAAACCCAAAACATCAAAACCCTAACCATGAAAGATGAAACACCAAAAGTATTGTGGGCCTCGAGGTGGTTAAAGTATTACATCAACTTCTTAGGGGAACAATTTTTGATATGATCTTTATTCGAGGCACATGATAACTCGTTTGAAAGAACTATTCGGTGATTACAACTTTTGGTTGGGGCCAGGGACTTCCATGGCAACCCTTGACCCCCAAATATCCAAAAATTGTCGTTTAGGACCTCAAAATGGCCCCAGAAGTCTTGGACCTGAAAAACTATAGAAAAATTGCCAATAAGATAGAGAATTGTTGAGTCAGTGGAAGAGGTGGGCGACCATTGATATCCACATGAATCATTCCTCCCCCCTTAGGAACCAATGGTCTCCATTATGTCAAGTTCCCTCATCAAATGGGGAAATTTCTAATGAATTTCGCTCTCGATGACCACTTGCCTTAGTGAAGAAGTTGCCCTGCTTTCATGAACTAGTAGAGTTGTATGTGTTGTTGGTAGATGTCTTTCATATGTGTATCCATGATTCGATCAATTGTAGCCTACTCAAGGTAGTAAGGGTTGAGTTCTATAAGGGCCAAGTGCTCAACTACCTTCGAGGTGTCCAGTAGAGGTGGAAACTCGACTTCTATTAATGAATAAGAGAGAAAAACATTGTAGAACACAAATTGGGAGAATGGGGTAGCTTATCTATGAAAAGAAAGAGATGTTGGCTACACTTAATTCACAACAAGATTTACATCACACTCCATTGCTTGCTTAAAGTGCCTCCTTCACCTCAATTATGTATGAGAGAGTGAGAGGAGAACAATTCCCATGATGCATGTGGGATAAATTGGTATAAGTTTATAAAATGTCGTAGGCATGTAAAACACTAGGACTTCCCAAGCGGTCACCCATCCCAGTACTACTCTAGCCTAAGCACGCTTAACTGCGAAGTTCTAATGGGATCCGCTACATTAATTCTATGTTGTAGGCATGTACATAAGACCACTAGGAAATCATTACATGATGTCTATAAGTAACAAATGAAGATGGCATTAAATTCCATTCCCCATCAAAAGGGTGAATATCATGGTTCATCAAAACCATAGGCTTAAAATGTTGATTCAGTGGAAAAGGTAGATGGCCACCGAGATCCACTTGGATCATTCCTCCCCCCTTAGGAAGTAATGGTCTCCATTATTTCAAGTTCCCTTGGGAGGTGGGGAAACTTCTGCTGAATCCGAACCTTGGTGAGTTGTTTTCCTTGTTGAAGTAGATGTCATGCTTGTACTTTTCTTGTGGAAGGATGTCATGAACTTGTTGGAGGTGTTGGACCCGTTCAACATATCTGGTTGTTGGGTCTGCCTTGGTCTGAGTGTGGGAGGACTCTGTCGATGAAGATGCAACAAGAAGAGATATATCAATGGGGGCTGATAGTTGGAACCCCAAGCACACTTGAAAAGGGTCTCGACCAATAAAGCTATGTTGAACATATGGAAGACTCTCATTCTCTTTGTGCTCCTCTACGATCTTGTCAACCTGCTTCTATTGGATAGAAACATCTTGGGTCGAGGTTGTAGTGGTCGCAGTGACCTTCTGTTCATTGTTTGAATGGATAATGAAGAGGTAAAACTTTGTGGTCTGAGAGATTAATTTGCGGCATTATTTTTCCAAGATCAATGAAGTGGTAGTAGTCGGAGCTACCTCTGGTACCCTGTAGAGCTAACCTCCCAGAGTAACAATGATACTACAGGGCCGAAACTCATAGAAAGCATGATGTTTCCACATACATGGTTGTCTTAAGAGAACATCACAAACTTCAAGTGGGGAAACATCACACACTACCTCATCCTTGAAGGACTTGATGCCATAGGACATGTGACACTATTGGCTGACACATATGTCTCATCCCCAACTCAACCATCTGATGGTGTATGGTTGGGGGTGTGGCATTGTTGGTAGCTTCAATCTCTTAACAACCTCGGTTGATATCAGGTTCTTCTAACTCCCATTGTTAACCATGAAATGCAATGGGGTCCCCTTTACCCACATCTATGAGTGGAAGAGGTGCTCCCCCTCCTCAAGCTCCTATGGTTCTTTTAGTTGTATTGTTGTGGTTGTGATGGTAGTAGTGGGTTCTGCATTAATGATTTATTTCCCTTTATTATGCTTTGAATCAAAGCCCGAGTCAAGTTTTGATTCTTTTTCTTTGAGCTTTGTCATCAATGACTATTTTGAGCAACATTCATCGGTGTTGTGCTAGAGGATTTTGTGGAACTCACACCACTTTTCGGTGTCTTTCTTAAAATTCTTGTTACTCTTCTTCGCCTACGTCTTATATTGGCTCTCTTGAGGTTGACCTTCCTTGTTGATATGTCCTTCATTATGTGAGTTAGGGTTTCCTTTTCCATGCTTCTATTGTGGTGTATTTTTGAACCCGAACTCCCGCTTACTCCGCTGCTTCAATTTCTGCTCAATTTTGATTGCATATCAATAAGAAACTCCCAGTGAGGAGATGTCCAAGAAATCCATTTATGTTTGGATGTACCTGTGCAAACCACCATGGTACTTCCATACCAAGTGTCTCTCGGAGTATTCGATACCCATATTTGAGCACGAGGTATGAAATATGTTAGTGTATTCCAACACCGTCTAGTCTCTTTTCTGACGCAGAGTTGTCCATTTCATGTACTGGTCATCATAGTTTCCGACAGGGTAGAACTCCTCCTTTAGGGAATCTACAAAGGCTTCCCAAGTGGGTTCTCCTTCGAATGGTGTATATTCACTTGCGATGTACTTCTCCCAGTAACCTTCCCACCAAGCTCTGACATGGAGAAGGGATTTAAGGAGCGCAAAGGTGATCTTTTCACTATCGAATTTTTTTTGGACTGAGTAATAACCTTCTAGTAGATTCAACCATTTTTCTAGAGCATCTATTTCTATCCGGCCTTCAAATAAGGGGATATCAAAATTGACTTGTACCTTGAAGGGTGTCACACCTCTAAAATGGTTATTTTTAGAAGATGCCTAGGCCACTGCCATCAGTAGTCTCCAAAGGATCTGAGCGAATTTTTCCATTATCTCGTTCCTCTATCGCATGAGGGCTTCCTCGAGCAACGTCTTGAAAGGAACTCATGCTATGTCATCTCCCTTTTCTTCTACCATGGGAGGTTGCTTGGGTTGGCGAGAGTGGTTGTCCTCAAGCGAAACTAGCTTGAGACCCAACTCTCTATACCCTGACCTCGTCGAGGACCTGCTTTGATACCATTGATCTGGATTATTTTGAGAACAACATGAAGACATAAATATAACAAAGATATAACAAGGAAATACAAAGATATTGCAAGAAACACATAAATATAATGAAACCTAACTTCTATTAATGAATAAGAGAGAAAAACATTATAGAACACAAACTTGCAGAATGAGGTAACTTATCTCTGAAAAGAAAGAGATGTTGGCTACACTTCATTCTCAACAAGCTTTACATCACACTCCATTGCATGCTTAAAGGGCCTCCTTCACCTCAATTATATATGATAGAGTGAAAGGAGAACAATTCCCATGATGCATGTGGGACAAAATGGTATAAATTTATAAAATCTCGTAGGCATGTAAAACACTAAGACTTCCCAGGTGATCACCCATCCCAGTACTACTCTAGCCTGAGCATGCTTAAATGGGAAGTTCTAATGGGATCCATTGCATTAATTTTATGTTCTAGGCATGTAAATAAGACCACTAGGAGATCATTACATGGTGTCTGTAAGTAACAAATAAACATGGAATTACATTCCATTCCCCATCAAAAGGGTGAATATCATGGTTTATCAAAACCATAGGCTTGAAATGTTGATTCAATGGAAAAGGTAGATGGCCATCGAGATCCACCTGAATCAGCTAAGGAATGGGGGAATACTCAATTCAAAATCGTTCTCACCTACAACCTTGGCCATGGTGTAAGGCCCATATCGAAGTGGGTGAAGCTTGCGATGGGGTCCTACAAGGCACTCTTTATGCAAATGTAACCAAACCTTATCACCAACCCGAAACTTGTGCAGAACCCAATGTTGGTCGTGCCACTACTTGTACTTGGCATTGGCTTTCTACAAGATGTCATGGACTTTTTGGCAGATGTGCCATATTTGTTCAACAAATATCACTGTCTTATCAACCTTGGTTTGATCATGGGCATATTTTTCATGTGTGGATGCAATGGGAAAAGTTACATCAATTAGGGCCAATGGTTGGATCCCCAAGCACACATGAAAAGGGTTGTGGCCAATAGAGTTATGAAGGGCTCAATTGTAGCTATGTTGAACACAAGGAAAACTCGCATCCCATGTGTGTGGATGTTTGGAGTTGTACATTCTTATGATATGCACAATCATCTTGTTGACTACCTTCGTTTGTCCATCGATTTTGGGGTGGAAGGCAGTTGATTTGGTGAGCTTGGTGTCCATCAATGACCATAGACTAAACAAAAATGTATTTAAGAACCTGTTATCATGATTTGAAATAATAGTCTATGGTAGCTCAAAATGAACTCAAACATGCTCGAAGAAGATCTTAGTAGTGGCTTTGGTTGTGATACTCTTCTTAGAGGGTGCCAAAACTACCATCTTAGAGAATCGATCAACAACCACAAAGACACAATCATTACCATGCTTGGTTGAAGGTAGACCGAACATGTAATGCATGGAGATTCACTCCCAAGGCCTATCAAGGGTAGGCAAGGGGGTGTATATCCCTTGTTTCTTAATGGCAGGTTTGGAGATGGCACTGGCAGTGCATGATCTGATATAATTGTTGAAATCTTGTCGAAGCTTCAGCCAATAAAATACTTTTGCAATACTACAAAAAAAAATTCCATGCCAAAGTGTCCTACCACCCGACTATAATGAGCTTCCTAAATTGACTTCGCACACTCACTTGAAGGAACATAGATATGTCCTAGATGGAATAGCGATCCATCCTGGATATGAAAGTTTGGAATTGGTTTTCCTACACTCAATGTTTTATAGTTAGCAATGAAGTTAGAGTCATTGTTGTATAATTGTGGCCACCCGAAGGTCTCATGCCCATAAGAGTTAAGAACCGTGGTTAGTCCCACAACTGGGGGTCAACTAAGGTAGTTTGAAACACTGTTGGTGTTTTCCTTCTTGTACTTGATGTTCAAGTGGAATTGCTACAAGTACATGGACCACTTCCGATGGCGCTCACTCTCTAACTTTCCTTGTGTTTGCATGAATTGTAGAGGCATGTGATCAATGTGAATGATCGTTTCATTTCCTAGAATATAATGCTTCCACTATCGACATCCCTGCACAATGGAGTACATCTATTTGTCATAGGTAGGATATATGTGAACAACATCAGATAGTGTTTCATTGTGATAGGCCACCAGATGTCCTTGTTGAGTGTGAACTGCACTGATAACATAGTTAGAGGCATCTGCCTCAATCTCAAATAGTTTTTGTAGGTCTAGTAGCGTGAGGACTCGTGCAGAACATAGGCGATGTTTCATATCCTAGAATGCTTTATGTTGTGACTCGAACTAGGTAAACTTGGCTTTATCTCCACACTTGGTCACTTGACTTAAGGGCCAAGTGATATGAGAGAATCCCAATATCAACCTATGGTAGAAGTTGGCAAGGCCCATGAAGCTATGAATCTTTGTCATAGTCTTCGAGGTTGGCCAATTACGAATGAATTGGATCTAGGTTGGGTCCACATCCACCCCATGTTCATCCACGATGTATCCCAAGTATTGAATTCGTTGCATATTGAATGAACATTTCTCCAAATTGGCATATAACTTGTGTTGTCGTATGGTGATCAGGATTTGTTGGATGTGCTACAGAGGTTTTGCCTAGGTCTGACTCAATACGAGGATGTCATCCAAATATACGACCACAAAATAGTTTGTGAACAACCACAATATATCATCCATCATCCTCATGAATGTCACTAGACCATTAATCAAGCCAAAAGGCATGACAAACCACTCAAAAAGAATTTCTTTGGATTTGAAGGTTGTTTTCCATATATCATTTTGTTATATTGGAACCTGGTGGTATCCAAACTTTATATCAATGTTACTAAAGAACTTAACACCCCTTAAGTTGATCAAGAAAATCATTAATCCAGAGGATCGGGTATCGATTCTTGACAATGATCTTATTCGGGGCTCTATGATCAATACAGATTCGTTGTGTCGTATCCTTCTTTTGTACCAACACAACTGGGCTCCCACAAGGAGAGGAGCTTGGTCGAATGTGGCCCTTGGGAATGAGCTCATGAATCTGATGCTTTATTTCCTCATTCTCTAGAAGGGACCACTTGTATATTGGACCATTGGGTAAGGGAACACTAGGTATTAAGTCAATGAAATGTTTGATTTGACAATGTAGAGGCACCCAGGTAGGTGAAGTGAAGATATCTCTATATTCCGCTACAACCTCGTCTACTTGCTTCTGCTGTGTAGAGAGATCATGTGCAGCGGCTATGGAAATCACGGTGACCTTTCATTCACCTCATGACTAGACCATGAAGAGGATGAACTTTACAGTATGAGAGAATACATTCCAACATTGTTTTTTCGAGATCAATGAAATTGCAATAGTTGGAACAACCTCTGGTACCATGTAGTGTTGACCTCCAAAAGTAACAATGACACTATGGGGTCGTGACTCATAAACAACATGACGTTTCCACATATAAGGTTGTCCTAAAAATAACATCACAAAATTTGAGTGGGGCAACATCACATAATACCTCATCTTTGAAGGGCTTGATGTCGTAGGACAGGCGGTACTGTTAGTAGACATGAAGGTCTCATCCCTAACTCAACCAAATGATGGTGTATGGTTGAGGGTGTGGCATTTTTGGAAGCTCCAATGTCTTGACGACCTTGGATGAGATCAAGTTATTATGTCTCCCACTGTCAATAATGAAATGTAGTGGGGTCCCCTTCACCCACATCTATGAATGGGAGAGCCATTCCTCCTCCTCAAGCTCCTCAGACTCTTCTGGTTGGATATTTGCAATTGTGATGGAAGCATTGGGTTTTGCATCAATGATCTACTTTCCTTGTTCCAAATTATATTCTAAGTAGGGGTCTGACTCTTTTTCTTTAATCTCAACCAACAATGATTGTTTCAAGCAACATCCATTAGTGTTGTGCTAGGGGTTTTTGTGGAACTCACACTACTTTCCAGTGTTCTTCGTCTTCCCATTAACCTTATTTCCCTATGGCTTGGACTCATTTTCTTGAGGTTGGATTTATATGCTATGTCCCTTGTTTTTTGATTTAGGTCCACCTTTACCATACTTCTATTGTTCTAGATTCGCAGACCCAAACTCTCGCTTATTCCGTTGCTTAAATTTATGCTCAAATTTGGAAACATATAGATAAGAAACTCTCAATGATGAGATGTCCAAGAAATCCATCTTGGTTTGGATGTACCTATGTAGGCCACTATGGTACTTCAAAACAAGGTACCACTTAGAATATCTAATACCCAGTTTTGAGTGCAAGGTATGGAAGATATTGGTGTACTCTGGCACCATCTGGTCTCTCTCTTAATGCAAAATCATCCATCTCGTGTATTGATCATCATAGTTTCCAACATAGTATAATTCCTTCTTTAGGCCATCAACAAAGGTCTCCCAAGTAGATCCTCTCCTGAATATTGTAGACTCATCTTTGATGTGTCTCCTCCAATAAATTTCCCACCAATATTTAACATGGGGGAGGGATTTAAGAAGCGTGAAGGCGAACTTTTTAGTGTCATAAATTTTTTGAACAAAGTAATAACCCTCTAACAAATTTAACCATTTCTCCAAATCATTTGCATCTATATGGCCTTCAAATAAAGGGATATCAAAGTTAACTTGTACCTTGAAGAGTGTCACACCTCTAAAACAACTGCTTGTTGAAAATTCCCCACCCTTCGTCGATAGACGTCGAAGGGTTTGGGTGAAGTTGTCCATCATCTCGTTCCTCTGTCATGCAAGGGATTCCTCGAGAAACATATTAAAAGGATATCTTGCTCCATCATCTCTCTTTTCTTCTACCATGGGAGGTTGCTTGGGCTGGCGAGAGCGATCATGCCCAAGTGAAACTAGCTCGATACCCAACTCTCTATACCATGATCTCATTGGGGACATGCACCCATAAATAAGAAGGAGAATATTGCTCGGATACCACTGATCCATATTATATTGAGAATGAAATGGAACACATAAAGAAATATAGCAGAGAGTACAACAATACAATGAAACCCAACTTCTATTAATGAATAAAATAATAGAATATTATGAAGGCCCTCTCTCCCTCAATGTGCTACTAGGAGTTTCCTACTCCCGAGCATCCATCAATGTCATCTTGTACCAACTCGATCTCCCAACAAAACTGGAAAGGGGATAACTCCCTATTCCCATCTGAAGGTTGACTCTCCACACTAAAAGACTCTGAACACTATATTCCCTTCAAATCCTCCTACTCCTCATCGTCTGTCACTAACATCGATCCATGATCCAAGATCCCCTTGGATTCACCTATAGGCTTGTCCTGCAACCTGCATAACATGCCCTCTCTAACACTAATGCTAATTGCTATGTCATTTCTAGCTCCCTCTAAATGCATGAACACTTGTCCTTTCCGTAACATGACTACATAACCCTTGTCTTCCAGAGTTGAGACTGAGAGAAAATTCATCCTCAACCCTGGAACATAAAACACATTTTCCACCTCCAGAAAACCTCCTGAATCGAGCGGGAACCTAAGTGTCCCAAATCCTTTTACACCACACTTGGCGTGAGTGCCAAGCTCCACCTATAGATATGATTTCGTCTCTAACCAATTGGTGAAAAACTCATGTGTTCCCATCATATGACGAGAAGCCCCACTTTCCAAGTACTAAGCACTCCTTGAGTTGTTGCTAGTAGAGAGGTAGGAGATCATTGAGAATTCCTTCTCAAACTTTGTTGCAAACTCATTTAGATGCATATTTGTTGATGTTGTTGTCTGCATCTTTCCTTGCCCCTTCTTCTCTAGACACTGTGATGCATAGTTCCCATACTTGTGGCATGCACAACACTTGATTTTACACAAGTCCTTCTTAACTAACTGTGAGTTTGACTCCTCATTGTTACCCTTGGAACCCTTTCCTTTGCCCTTTATTGTCTTAATGACAACGACCAAGTTCTCCTCCTCTTCATCTCCCTACTTTCTTGTCTTAGACTCCTCTCGAGTCTATTCCTGGATGCAATCATCCAAAAGACTCTACTAATATGGGATATGTTCCCAAGCGTAGAATCCCTTGAAAAATGGTTCCCAAGACTCGGGAAGACCATTCAATGCCACATTCATAAGCTTTGCATCCTCTGTTCTCTCTGCTCTAGTTGCAAGTTGATCACACACCTATGTGATCCTCATGAAATAACTCGTAACATTATCAGATCTAGACATCTGCACCGATCTGAGTTTATTTCCTAAGACCATCTTCCTATCCATGTTAGTGCTCTAGAATAAACCTACCAAGGAATAAAACATCTCTTTGGTCATCTTCTTCTTGGATAGGTGAGGAATTAGATGATCCTTCACTGAATCCAAGAGTACCCGCTTGACTTTGATCTTCTTCTTCTAGTGAACTACCAAATCTGCAGGATTTGTCTGTGGAGCAACTACTTTTTCCACTAACTCCAAAAGGTCATACTCATTTAATGCCAAAGTAACTATTTCTTTCCAATATAGGAAGTTGGATGCTTCATCCAATCTGTCTTAAACTCTTATAGGTGATACTGCCATCTCTTAGACTTGATAAAATGCCCTAGAAATAACTTGTCATTGAAACTGCCCCTGTACTGACTTGTATGCGTCTATGACAACTTAAACTCGTGTATGTACGCAATGTCCCTTAATGAAACTGACATATGTATGCACATGTGCTACTGCAACCCGCATATGCACGTTTGTCTCCAAAGACACATGCGTATGTATGTGCCTATTCCTTCTGCAACCTATGTACAACTCCGTAAAACTACAAAATCCTAGTTCTGCCTCAGTACAATTGTTTCCCTGAAATTTGTCCTTCGATTTCTACCTTGTTGGTTATGGATCTACTAAGATCTCTTGTAGATCTAATAGATCTGCTATCAACTGTTATGGATTTCAGATATGGCTTCCTCTTAGAGCATGCACTTTGATACCATGTTGAAAAACTCTTACTCCAACCCCTATATATCTTTTTATCTAGTGATTTCATTACTGCAAATTAGATTAGCAACTCACGAAACAAAAATACACTACTGGAATATTCAACTCAAATAAATCAAGAGGAAGCAAAACTAGAAACTAAATTATGCACACATAAACACTAATATTTTGGGGTAGATACCCCTCGAAAAACCCAAGAGTGAAAACCAATATTGAGATGATTTTATTATGATAAAACCAGGGCTCCCATAATAGGGATATTGGCCCACTTAGACAAATACAACTGCAGATAAACCTGACAAAGTTTGATATGTTGTACAACCCAGACATGGCACATTTTTCGAGGTGTACATGCCTTTCCTTAAGTAAACCCATGTATATGTGCCTTTCTCCACTGATGCCTGCGTACACGACCTCAAGTACTATACAACAAACTTAGTATGAATTGACCCTTTCCTGTGGTTTTGCTTTGCTGAAACCCACTTGTAGTTGCCTTTGTTCTCTCTTCTCCTTAACCTGATCTCTGGATGGAATTCCTTCTCCACCTATCTAAGATCTCATTGAATCATAGTCCTTCATGATATAACCCTCTAAGAAAAAGTCCTTCTCTGCTCTTTATCAATGTGTCAAGTGTCTTCTCCTTCACCCTAGCCTAGCTTTTATAATCTTGCTTTATGACCTAACCCTAATCTCCAAAGTGATTGACAATTGAGATTACTTCTCACCTCACTTGAGATCAATGGCTAAGATTAACTGTTGTTTTTTAGCATTTCCTTAAATAACTCAATTAATTAATTAATTAAAGAAATTTACTTTAATAAGTCCTTTTGTTAAAGAAAATTCAAGGATGTAAGGCTTTGGACAATTTCCACACATCTAAACACATACACTTGTGCGGAAATACATGTCCGATGCTACCATGCATCAATGGTCACTACGTGTACTTAGCATTGGCTTTCTGCAAAATGTCATGGACTTGTTGGCGAATGTGTTGAATCTATTCAACAAATTTGGTTTCCTTATTAGTCTTAGTTTGAGAATGGGTAGATTCTTCCTATGTGGATGCAATGGGTGGAGGTATGTCAATTGGGGCCAATGGTTGGAACCCCAAGCACACCTAAAAAGGGTTGTGGCTAGTAGAGATGTGAAGGTCTCGATTGTAGCTATGTTGAACATAAGTAAGACTCTCATCCCATGCGCGGGGATGTTTGGAGTTGTACATCATGAAGATATGCACAATCGTCCTATTGACTATCTCCACCTGTCCATCGATTTGGCAGTGGAAGAAAGTGGATTTGGTGAACTTGGTTTCTATCAATAACTTGATATCATGATCTAAAATAATAGTCTGTGGTAGCCTGAAATGAACCCAAACGCACTCAAAGAAGAGCTTAGAAGTGGCCTTGGCTGCAATACTCTTCTTGCATGGTGTCAAAACTGCCATCTTAGAGAATCGATCAATGACCATGAAGACACAATTGTTACCATGCTTGGTTGAAGGTAGAACGAACAAGTAATTCATATATATGGACTCCCAAGGCATATTAGGAGTAGGTAGGTGGGTGTATAGACCTAGTTTCTTAATGGTGGGTTTGGTGATGGCGTAGGAAGTGCATAATCTGATATACTTGTTGACATCTTGTCGAAGCTTCAACTAATCAAATACTTTTGTGGTACTACCACTATTTTTTCCACACCAAAGTGTCCTAGCAACCAACTGTAATGATCTTCCCAGATTAGCTTTGCACGCTCGCTTGAAGGAAAATATAGTTGTCCTAGATGGAATAACAATCCATCCCAGAGATGAAAGTCTGGAACTGGTTTTCCTATGCCCAATGTTTTATAGGTAGAAGTGACGTCAGAGTCATTTTTACATAACTGTGTCCACCCAGAGGTCTCATGCCCATAGGAATTAAGAATTGTGGTTAATTCCACAACCAGGGGTCGACTGAGGTAGTCTGCAACACAATTGGCGTTGCCCTTCTTGTACTTGATGTTCAAGTGGAATTGATGTAAGTATGTGGACCACTTCTTATGGCAATCATTCTATAACTTTCCTTGTGTATGCATGAATTTTAGAGGCATGTGATCAATGTGGATGTTTGTTTCCTTTCCTAGAATATAATGCTTCCACTCTCGGCATGCTTGCATAATGGAGTATATCTCTTTGTCATAGGTGAGATATATGTAAACATCATCAGATAGTGTTTCATTGTGACATACCAATGTATGTCCCTACCAAGTGAGGACTACACTGATAGCATAGTCAAAGGCATATGTCTCAATCTCAAATGGTTGTTGTAGGTCCGGTAACATGAGGAATGGTGCAGAGCACATATGATGTTTAAGATCTTGCAATGCTTTCTAAAGTGAATCGGACTAGGAAAACTTGGCTTTAGCTCCACCCTTGGTCACTTGACTTAAGGGCGAAGTGATAAGAGGGAATCCCAACATGAACCTATGGTAGAAGTTGGCAAGGCCCAAGAAGCTATGGAGCTCTGTCATAGTCTTCTAGGTTGGACAATCATGAATAACTTGGATCTTGGCTAAGTGCACATGCACCCCATGTTCATCCACGATGTGTCCCAAGTATTGAATTTGCTACATGTCGAATGAGCATTTCTCCATATTGGCGTATACCTTATGTTGTCACGGGTTGCTTAGGACCTACTGGATGTGCCACGGATGTTCTACCCAGGTCCGGTTGAATATAAGGATGTCATTAAAACATATGACCACAAAAGAGTTTGTGGATGGCTGCAAGATATCATCAATCAACTTCATGAATGTTGTTGAAGCATTAGTCAAAACAAAAGACACGCCCAACTACTCAAAAAGGCCTTCTTTAGATTTGAAGGTTGTTTTGCATACATCAATTTGTTCTATCGGAACTTGGTGATAGTCAGAATTCAGATCAATCTTAGTAAATAAATTGGCACCCTTAAGTTGATCAAGAAGATCGTCAATCTGGGGGATTGGGTCTAATTTCTTGACAATGATCTTATTCAGGGATCTATAATCAATACAGAGTCACCATGTCCCATCCTTCTTTTGTTCCAACATAATTGGGCTCCCACAAGGCAAGGAGCTCGGTCGATTACTGCCCTTATGGATGAGCTCGAGAATATGATTCTTTATTTCCTCATTCTCGAGAAGGGAGCATATGTATATTGGACCATTAGGTAAGGGCACATAAGGTATAAAGTCAATGGAATGTTTGAATTGACAATGTAGAGGTGTAGAGAAGTAATACTCACACATAACCAACTAGAAAAGAGAAAACATAATTAGAGAATAAAATAAACAATGACAATCACACAATACACATAAATTTCACCTTGAAACCCTTAAACAAGAAAGCCAACATTCATTGAGGATCTCTTGCTCTGTTGTTGTCTTCTCCATTCATAGAATAAAGAGTTACATGAATAACCTTGGTCTACACCTAAGACACGATCATCATCCTACTCTCTTGCATTACACAAGAAAAAATCTACATCCAATTCAGCTTACATTTACATGACCACTTTACTAATAGAAACATCAACTAATTACAACTAAAATATGCAATGTTTATAGGTCTTATTGCATGAAAAATCCTAATTCATGGTGCCCAAAAATAGTTACGGATCCATGTAGATGATTGGTTGCAATTCTGTGAATCTCGAGATTCCATTACAATAGACTACCTGTTGAACTCCAATCGATTATGAACCAGTCAACCACTAGTAGACCTTCAGTTGATATCTAGTAGGTTGCCACTCGACCTCTTGTTGGATGATCTCTCAACCTTCCATTTGATCACTTTGACCTTAAACTTAACCATCGACTTGACTTATCCATCATGTCAAGCATTCACCCAGTCGATCCACCTTGACTAGCCAATCAGTCAACTATTCAGTGTTCTATCACTGCAAAGAATATAACAACCCAAAATTCTCCCACTTGTTGTTTTCTTTGTTGAAGAATGAGAACCTAAACCTATTGTTCATTGAACTAGGGAAGCAATGTCCATTTCCTCCCTACATCAAGAGAAGTTCACAACATTCACAGACTTGGCCAAAGAGTCTGATATGTTTTCCAATGTTTCTACTTTCTCCAGCAACACCGTCTTGCTTTCCATCTTGTCTCTCACAAAATGGCATTGTACATAAATATGCTTCATTATGGAATGGTAAGTTGGGTTCTTTTCCAGAAATATTGCATTCCAACTGTCGCAATTTATCTTCATAACTTGCTACTCAAACCGATAACTTGGATATTGTCCAAGTGCACATGCACCCTATGTTCATCCATGATGTATCCCAAGTATTGAGTTCGTTGCATGTCAAATGAGCATTTCTCCATATTGGAGTATAGCTTGTGTTGTCATAGGGTGCTCAGGACCTATTGGATGTGCTGCAGATGTTCTACCTAGGTCCGGTTGAATATGAGAATGTCATTAAAATATATGACCACAAAAGAGTTTGTGGATTGCCGCAAGATATCGTCCATCACCTTCATGAATGTTGTTGAAGCATTAGTCAAGAAAAAAGACATGACCGACCACTCAAAAATGCCTTCTTTAGATTTCAAGGTTGTTTTACAAACATCAGTTTGTTCTATGGGAACCTGGTGGTAGTCAGACTTCAGATCAATCTTAGTAAAGAACTTGGCACCCTTAAGTTGATCAAGAAGATCGTCAATCTGGGGGATCATGTATAAGTTCTTGATAGTGATCTTATTCAGTGCTCTATAATCAATACAGAGTTTCCATGTCCCAGCCTTCTTTTATTCCGACATAATTGGGCTCCCAAAAGGCAAGGAGCTCGGTCGAATATGGCCCTTATGGATGAGCTCAATAATCTAATGCTTTATTTCCTCATTCTTGATAAGGGAGTACCTGTATATTGGACCATGGGTACATGCACACTAGGTATCAAGTCAATGGAATGTTTGAATTGACAGTGTAGAGGTGTAGAGAAATAATACTCACACAAAACAAATTTGGAAAGAGAAAACATAATTAAAGAAGAAAATAAACAATGACAATCACACAATACACATAAATTTTACATTGGAAAACCTTAATAAAGAAAACCAACATTCCTTGTGCATCTCTAGCTATGTTGTTGTCTTATTCATTCATAGAATAAAGAGTTACATGACTAACCTTAGTCTACACCTAAGACATGATTTCCATCCTACTCTCTTACTTTACACAAGAACAACTCTATAGCCATTTCGGCTCACATCTACATGACCACTCTACTAATAGAAACATCAACTAATTATAATTAAAATATTCCATGTTTATAGGCCTTACTACATGCAAAATCCTAATTCATGGTGCCCAAAAATAGTTACACATCCATGTAGATGATTGGTTGCAATTCCGTGAATCTCAAGATTCTGTTACAATAGACTACATGTTGAACTTCAGTAGATTATAAATTAATCGACCACCAGTATACCTTTAGTCGATCTCCAGTAGGCTGCCACTCGATCTTCTACCGGATGATCTCTCAACCTTCCATTCGAGCACTTTGACCTTCAACTTAACCATCAACTCAACTTATCCATCCCGACGAACATTCACCTAGTCGATCCACCTCGACTAGCTAACCAGTCAATTGTTCAGTGTTATATCACTGCAAAGAATATAATAACCCAAATTTCTCCCACTTGTTGTTTTCTTTGTGGAAATTTGAGAACCTAAACCTATTGTTCATTGACCTAGGGAAGCAATATCCATTGCCTTCCTACACCAAGAGAACTTCACAACATTCACAGACTTGGTCAAAGAGTCTGCTATGTTTTCCAATGTGTCTACTTTCTCCAACAACACCATCTTGCTTTCCATCTTGTCTCTCACAAAATGTCATTGTACATCAATATGCTTTATTATGAAATAGTAAGTTGGGTTCTTTCCCAGAAATATTGCACTCTGTCTATCGCAATTTATCTTCAAAACTTGCTACGCAAACCCATAACTTGGATCTTGGTGAGGTACACCTCCACCCTATGTTTATCCACGATGTATCCCAAGTATTGAATTTGTTGCATGTTGAATGAGCATTTCTCCAGATTGGCATATATATTGTGTTGTCAGAGGGTGTTGAGAACCTACTAGATGTGCTACAGATGTTCTACCCAGGTCCAATTGAATATGTGGATGTCATTAAAATATATGACCACAAAAGAGTTCATGGATGGTTGCAAGATATCATCAAAAACCTTCATGAATGTTGTTGTAGCATTATTCAAGACAAAATACATGACCAACCACTCAAAAATGCCTTCTTTAGAATTGAAGGTTGTTTTGCATACATCATTTTGTTCTATCGGAACCTGGTGGTAGCTAGACTTCATATCAATCTTAGTAAAGGACTTGGCACACTTAATTTGATCAAGAATATCGTAAATCCGGGGGATTGGGTATCAGTTCTTGATAATGATCTTATTTAGGGCTCTATAATCAATACAAAGTCTTCATGTCCCATCTTTATTTTGTTCCAACATAATTGGGCTCCCACAAGGCAAGGAGCTCGGTCGAATATGGCACATACGGATGAGCTCAAGAATCTAACGCTTTATTTACTCATTCTTGAGAAGGGAGCACCTTTACATTAGATCATTGGGTAAGGGAAAACTAGGTATCAAGTCAATGGAATGTTTGACTTGACAGTGTAGAGGTGTAGAGAAATAATACTCACACTAAACCAAATAGGAAAGAGGAAACATAATTAAAGAAGAAAATAAACAATTACAGTCACACAATACACATAAATTTTACCTTGGAAACCCTTAACCAGGAAAACCAACATTCCTTGAAAATCTCTTGCTCTATTGTTTTCTTATTCATTCAAATAATAAAGAGTTACATGACTAGCCTTGGTCTACACCTAAGACACGATCGTCATCCTACTCTCTTTATTTACACAAGAACAACTCTACAACCAATTCGACTTACATCTACATGACCACTCTACTAATAGCAACATCAACTAATTACAGTTACAATATGCCATGTTTATAGGCCTTACTAAATGCAAAATCCTAATTCATGGTGCCCAAAAATAGTTACGGATCCATATAGATGAGTGGTTGCAATTTCGTGAATCTTGAGATTCTGTTACAATACACTACCTATTGAACTTCAATCGACTATGAACCAGTCGACCACCAGTAGACCTTCAGTCGGTCTCTGGTAGGCTACCACTCGATCTCCTGTCAACTGATCTCTCAACCTTCCATTCAATCACATTGAACTTCAACTTAACCATCCCTTCGAACATTCACCCAGTCGATCCACCTCAACTAGCCAGATAGTCAATTGTTCAATATTCTATCACTGCAAAGAATATAACAACCCAAAATTCTCCCACTTGTTGTTTTATATGTTGAAATATGAGAACCTAAACCTATTGCTCATTGATCTAGGGAAGCAATGTCCATTGCCTCCCTACACCAAGAGAACTTCACAACATTCACAGAATTGGTCAAAGAGTTTGTGATGTTTTCCAATGTGTCTACTTTCTCCAACAACATCATCTTGCTTTCCATCTTGTCTCTCACTAAATGGCATTATATATCAATATGCTTCATTCTTGAATGGTAATTTGGGTTCTTTGCCAAAAATATTGCACTCTGATTGTCGCAATTTATCTTCATAACTTGCTAGTCAAACCCATAACTTAGATCTTGGCCAGGTGCACATGCACCCTATGTTCATCCACGATGTATCCCAAGTATTGAATTCGCTACATGTCGAATAAGCATTTCTCTAGATTGGCATATAGCTTGTGTTGTCACAGGGTGCTTAGGACCTACTAGATGTGTTGCAGATATTCTACCCAGGTTTGGTTGAATATGAGGATGTCATTAAAATATATGACCATAAAAGAATTTGTGGATGGTCGCAAGATATCATCCAACACCTTCATGAATGTTCTTGAAGCATTAGTCAAGAAAAAATACATGAACAACTACTAAAATAATCCTTCTTTAGAGTTGAAGGTTGTTTTGCATACATCAATTTGTTTAATTGGAACCTAGTGGTAGCCAAACTTCAGATCAATCTTAGTAAAGAACTTGGCACCCTTAAGTTGATCAAGGAGATCGTCAATTTGGGTGATTGGGTATCAATACTTGAAAATGATCTTATTCAGGGATCTATAATCAATATAGAGTCATCATGTCTCATATGTCTTTTGTTCCAACATAATTTGGCTCCCAGAAAGCAAGGAGCTCGGTCGAATACGACCCTTACTGATGAGCTCATGAATCTGATTCTTTATTTCCTCATTCTCGAGAAGGGAGCATATGTATATTGGACCATTGGGTAAGGGCACACCATGTATCAAGTCAATGGAACATTTGACTTGACAGTGTAGAGGTGTAGAGAAGTAATACTCACACTAAACCAACTAGAAAAGAGAAAACATAATTAAAGAAGAAAATACACAATGACAATCACACAATACACATAAATTTTACCGTGAAACCCTTATCCAAGAAAACCAACATTCCTTGAGGATCTATTGCTCTGTTGTTGTTTGATTCATTCATAGAATAAAGAGTTACATGACTAACCTTGGTCTACACCTAACACACAATCATCATCCTACTCTCTTTCTTTACAGAAGAAAAACTCTACATCCAATTCGACTTACATCTACATGACCAATCTACTAATAGAAACATCAACTAATTATAGTTACAATATGAAATGTTTATATGCCTTATTGCATGAAAAATCCTAATTCACGATGCCAAAAAACAGTTACGGATGCATGTAGATTATTAGTTGCAATTTTGTGAATCTCGAGATTCTGTTACAATAGACTACTTGTTGAACTTCAATCAACTATGAACCAGTCGACCACTAGTAGATCTCCATTCGATCTCAAGTAGGCTACCACTCGACCTCTTGTCGGATAATATCTCAACCTTCCATTTGATCACTTTGATATTCAACTTAACCATCGAATCGACTTACCCATCCTATCAAACATTCACCCAGTTGATCCACCTCGACTACCCAGTCAACCAAATGTTCAATGTTCTATCACTACAAAGAATATAACAACCCAAAATTCTCCCACTTGTTGTTTTCTTTATTGAAGTACGAGAACCTAAACCTATTGTTCATTGACCTAGGGAAGCAATGTCCATTTCCTCCCTACACCAAGAGAAGTTCACAACATTCATAGACTTAGTCAAAGAGTCTGATATGTTTTCCAATGTGTCTACTTTCTCCAACAACATAGTCTTGCTTTCCATCTTGTCTCTCACAAAATGGCATTGTACATAAATATGCTTCATTCTGGAATGGTATGTTGGGTTCTTTTCCAGAAATATTGCTTTCTGACTATTGCAATTTATCTTCATAACTTGTTACTAAAACCTATAACCTGGATCTTGGCCAGGTGCACATGCATCTATGTTCATCCATGATGTATCCCAAGTATTGAATTCACTGCATGTCGAATGAGCATTTCTCCAGATTGGTGTATAGCTTGTGTTGTCAGAGGGTGCCCAGGACCTACTAGATGTGTTGCAGATGTTCTACACAAGTCTAGTTGAATATGAGGATGGAATTACAATATATTACCATAAAAGAGATTGTGTATGGCCACAATATATCATCCAACACATTCATGAATGTTGTTGAAGCATTAGTCAAGACAAAAGACATGACCAACCACTCAACAAGGCCTTCTTTATATTCGACGGTTGTTTTGAATACATCAGTTTGTTTTATTGGAATATGGTGGTAGCCCGACTTCATTCAATATTAGTAAAAAAATTGGCACCCTTGAGTTGATCAAGAAGATCGTCAATCTGGGGGATCGGGTATCAGTTCTTGACAATGATCTTATTCAGGGCTCTATAATCAATATAGAGTCACCATGTCCCATCCTTCTTTTGTTCCAACATAATTGGGCTCCCACAAGGCTAGGAGCTCTGTCAAATATGACCCTTACAGATGAGCTCGAAAATATGACGCTTTATTTCCTCATTCTCAAGAAGGGAGCATATGTATATTGGACCATTGGGTAAGGGCACACCAGATATTACGTCAATGGAATGTTTGACTTGACAATGTAGAGGTGTAGAGAAATAATACTCATACTAAACCAACTAGGAAAGAGAAAACATAATTAGAGAAGAAAATAAACAATGACAACCACACAATACACATGGATTTTACCTTCGAAACCCTTAACCAAGAAAACCAACATTCTAGAGCATCTCTTGTTTTGTTGTTGTCTTATTCATTGATATAATAAAGAATTACATGACTAACCTTGGTCTACACCCAAGACACAATCGTCATCCTACTCTCTTGTTTTACACAAGAACAACTCTACATAAAATTCGGCTTACATCTACGTGACGAATATACTAATAGTAACATCCACTAATTACAGTTACAATATGCCATGTTAATAGGCCTTAATACATGCAAAATCCTAATTCATGGTGCCCAAAAATTGTTACGGATCTATGTAGATGATTGGTTCCAATTTCGTGAATCTCAAGATTCTATTACAATAGACTACCTGTTGAACTTCAGTCGACTATGAACTAGTCGACCACCAGTAGACCTTCAGTCAGTCTCCAGTAGGCTACCACTTGACCTCTTGTCGGATGATCTCTCAACATTACATTCGATCACTTTGACATTCAACTTAACCATCAAGTCAACGTATCCATCATGTCGAACATTCACCTAGTCAATCCACTTCAACTAGCCAGTGAGTCAACTGTTTAGTGTTCTATCACTGGAAGGAATAGAACAACCCAAAATTCTCCCACTATTTGTTTTCTTTGTTGAAATATGAGAACCTAAACCTATTGGTCATTGAACTATGGAAGCAATGTCCATTGCCTCCCTACACCAAGAGAACTTCACAACATTCACAGACTTGGTCAAAGAGTATGTTATGTTTTCCAACGTGTCTACTTTCTCCAACAACACCGTCTTGCTTTCCATCTTGTCTCTCACAAAATGGCATTGCACATCAATATGCTTCATTCTGTAATGGTAAGTTGGGCTCTTTGCCATAAATATTGCACTTCGATTGTCGCAATTTATCTTCATAACTTGCTACTCAAACCCAATCCCTGAACATAGGCGATGCAACCATACAACTTATTTGCTTGCATGAGTGGCTTCCATGTATTCAAGTTCTATTGTCGACAAGGATACAATTTTCTATCACTTACACATACAATTGATTGCTCCACGAAACATCTTAAAAACATATTCCTTGGTCGACCTTCTTCTATCAATATCTACAGCTCAATTAGTGTCGATAAAGTCATGTACATTCACTTCTCTATTAGTTTAAGGTTTCCCTTGCTAGGAGATATCATATTTTGTTGTGTCACACAAGTACTTGAACACTCTCTTGACAACATTCAAGTTCTCTTTCTTACATGTCAACATGTGTCTGCTCAATTCTCCCACTGCATGAGCAATGTATTGTCAAGTGCAAACCATTGCATACATCAGACTACCGACAACACTAACATAGGGAACACATGTCATGTCCTTTATCTATTCCTATTTATTTAGACATTTTTCAATAATTAGTTTTTCCCCTAGAGGAATTGGTACCTTGATCGGTTTGCAATCTTGCATGTTGAAACATTGTAAGACTATTTTAGTATACTTCCTCTAATTTAGCCAAAGTTTTCTAATTGCCCTATCTCTCGTAATATTCATTCCTAGAATGAAGTTAGTTGCACTGAGATCCTTCATGTAAAACTTGGATGATAGTTGCATCTTCACCTCCTTTATAACATCCATGTTGTTTCCAACTAGCAACATGCCATTGACATACAACACTACATATATGAAACAATCACCTTCTTCGTTGGAATATACACAGTGATCAACCTTTCTTCTCACAAATCCCAAACTAAGGATGTATGTGTAAACCTTAAGGTACCACATCCTTGGTGATTGCTTTAGACTATAAAGGGATCTTTACAACTTGCACACCAACTCTTTCTTTCCCTTTACTTCAAATCCTCTAGGTTGTTTCATGTATATTTCTTCTTGCAGGTACCCATGTAGGAATGTTGTCTTCACATCCATTTAGTCTATCTCAAGATAAAATGTTGTAGCAAGAGACATTAGTACTCTAATGGAAGTTATTTTTGCAATAGGAGAGAAAATCACACTGAAGTCGACCCCGCGTCTTGGGAATACCCTTTCGTTACTAGTCGAGCTTTGAACTTCTTGACTTGACCTGTTGTGTTCAATTTTTTTCTTGAACATCCACTTTCTATCGACATGTTTCCTTTCATTTGGTGGTTTGACCAAATCCCATGTCTCGTTTTTGTGCATGGATTCCATTTCTTCGACCATGGCCTTCATCCATAGTTTAACCTCTACTGAGTCGTCTACCTCCTAGACTGACTTGGGCTCATTGTTAGTAGTAGATAAAAAAAATATTGAACAAAAATTAGGTAGACTGTACCTCTTAATTGGTTTCCTTACTCATTCAAACCTCCTTATAACTGGAGTCAATTTTCCACCTCTTCATCTGATTTAGTTGACTCATCTGAATCATGTTCTTCGTTCCTCAGCTCAAACACCAGCTTCTCTGGTTCATTCTCCATTTGATCTTCTCTAGTCCTGGAAGTTCTTGCTACTTCCCTGAAGATCAAATATTGATTATCCATTGTTTTCCTCAATACTAGATCCCATATCTTATATCATTTCATTCCATCATTGCAACCAATGAAAATACACTTGATTTCCTTATTATCCATCTTGTTCATCTTTTCCTTGGGAACATGTACAAATGCATCATTGCCAAAGACTATGAGAAGTGAAAGTGAAGGATTCTTACCAAACCATACCTCCTATGGAGTCAAGTTGACTTGTGTTGATGAAGGAGACATGTTTAACAAATATTTTGCATTGTAGACTACCTCTGCACAAAATTCTTGTAACATCCCCATTATAAACCCCAATTTAATTAATGCTTATGTGGATACAATATGTGGTTACGACGAAGTCATGTAATATGTGAATTTTATGTCGATGTTTTAATAATAAAAATGTAATGCCAACTGCTAAGGGGACATGGACAAGATATGGGAGCAAAATTAATCCACAAGAGGGGGAAATGTTTAGGATAATGTCCAATAGGGGTCAAGGGGAGGATTACCATTATATATAAATTTAACCCATTTTCCTAAACTTGCCAATTGTATATGAACCTTCTGATGTCTGATTGAATCTTCCCAAAGCCAATCATTAAATACATGTAAGAGGGTGGGGGCGAGTGGTTACATCCTTTTGATTGAGTGTTTCCAAAGCTAATCATTGGATGCATGTAAGAGGGTGGGTGTGAGTGGTCACATTCCAGAGTTATTGGGCACACGAGGGTTGAGTACAATCAACTTGGAGAAGAGTGCGAGTCAAGAAAGGCAAGCCACAAGAGAGGAATTTGTATGGGTTGGGACAAAAGTTAGATTGGGGAGGAAAGAGAGATTGGAGCTAGTGCGACCATGGAGGGTCAATTATGGAGTGTAACTAGAGCATAACTAGAGTGAATTGGAGCTGGAGAAATGAAGAGCCCAGTTGTCAGGCCGGAAGATTGAACTCCTATGAGTTGCACTAAAACAACAAGTGTTTGTTGTTGGTTTGTTGATAGTTTTCTTGGCAGCAAGTTCCCTTGAGTTCCCAGCTGAGAGATTCCTAGTTACTTGTGCGAGAGAGACCCTGATAAATGAATGACACATTCCTTATCATATCCATGATAAATAGATTGTACATCCCTTGGGTTAACCCTAATAAACGTATGGTACATCCCTTGCATTACCTTGAAAAATGGGTGATACATCCCTTGGATGATCCCTAATAAACGAATGATGCATTCCTTGGGTTGGGAGGGTCAAGAGGAAGAGAGATGGTGGAAAGATTGGGATATTTGTAGGAGAATATCAGTTGGGTTATGAGCTTTATGAGCTGTGGGTGGACTGTGAGACACCACCCTCCTTTGTGGATTACTAGCCTTAGCTCGGGTGTGACTGGATATTGAGATTTGGAATAGTCAGTCTATGGTTGGGTGGAACGTCTGTCCCAAGTAGTCAGTGGCACGATTATTGTTTAAAGATGAGTGTTTTATCTTGTACTGATTTATTTACATGTGTTATTGTTGTGCATGAACTCAGTGTGAATGATAATGACTTATATGTTGTTGTAAGGAATGATTTAGTTGTATCTCATGTTGATTGTTAGCATGCTTTAGATGCATCAATTTTATGGTTATAGATTGTATCTAAATCTGTTATAAATTGTATTTGTAAGCTACAGGAAATCGACTAACAATAAATGAATTACTTTAGTTTAGCATAAGTTTCGCTTTTATGTATATTACACAGGTAATGTTGCTTAGTTGGAGGCTAGGTACATTACAAATATGGTATCAGAGTTGATAATGAGAGAATTTTGCGATGTGGCCTAGCTTGGGTGGTTGGGTACGTTACAATTCTTGTGCGAGCTGGACAACACCAAGCATGCTCGTTGCCTTTTCCATCAACATCATGCTCATCCTTTCAACAACTCCATTTTGTTGCGGTGTATATGGTGTGGTATTTTGGTGTGATATGTCGTATTGCTTGTAGAACTACTCAAAATCCTTTCCATGGAATTCACCTCCATTATTAGTTCTCAACACCTTGATCTTCTTAACTATCTGGTTTTCCACAAGAGATTTAAACTCTTTGAACTTCTTCAAAACCTTTGATTTCTTCCTCAGTAAATATGGCCATCTTTTCCTGGAAAAATCATCTATGAAGGAAACATAATATAGAGATCCTCCAAGTGAAGGAACCAATGTGGGCCCAAACACGTCACTATGTGTCAACACCTACATCACTCATTTTGTTGAGAGATATTATATATCTTTACAAACATAGAATATGTAGCACACCTGGAAGGGTTCTACTCCTCCCATCATGTAGCATCATTTAGACTCTTCCTTGTCCAACAATTTTGGTTGTCGAGTCGTCCCCCAAAAATGCATCTCGTCCTTCATATCTCTCATACTCATAGAACCATTCCCTATGAGGTTTCATATGGAAATGTGCACCTGAGTATATCAACCAAATATCATGCTTTGATTGTGTACTGGTCGACGCCAGAGACACATCTCCTCCTTTGTATGGAGTAGTATTTCTCAGTTGATTGCTTCTCGTTGGATCATGGACTAATCTTAGTCACTTTTGACTTGGAACATCTCTTGTAATGCCTAACTTTACCACATTTTCATCATCTTCCCATTGAATTAACAAGGGATTTATATCTACCCCTCGACTTAGACTTTCTATAAGAGAATTTACCGTTATCTCAGTCAACCTCTCACCATCAAGGCAATTCTTGGTCGATCCTTCCATGTTCTTCTGCCTCATGTCCTCTGACAACATAGATGAAACCATGTCTTCAAGCGTTAATGTGGTTGAATTAATCCCGATAGCCACGACTAAGTTATCCCATGAATATGACAAATAACACAACATACTATACATTTCTCCTTCTCGATGATTTTAATGTCCATAAACAATAACTGACTTATTACAGTATTGAATGCATTCATGTTCTATGTTACTTAGCTCCCATAAATGATACTCAAAAGATACGATTTATTCTGAAGAAACAACTTGTTTACCAGGGATTTCGACTAATACAAGCTTCCCAATTTCTCCCACAGTTTCTTTGTAGAGTCTTCACCCGAGACATTCAACAATACCAAATCTGCAAGATGAATCTAAACAATACTCCTTACCCTCGTCTCTAGTTTCTCCAATTCTTCCTTCGACATACATGTTAGAATTGTTCCAGGACTCACAACTACCCATTGTTCTCGATCTACAAGGATAACTTCCATCTTAAGCTTCCAAAGCTCAAAATTATGGCCATTAACTTTTTTAATATTTATCCCTGAACTGCTTGTCATTCTTTTTAAGCGCAAATTAAAGATCATTGTCTTACAACTCCCACTGGACATGGGTTTAGATCAGATCCAAGATCTGCTCAACTTTGCTATCATACAACTTGTACAAAGCAACAAACAAAGCTCTGATACCACTTTTATAGAGAAACAAGACAACTCTGATACCACTTGTGGATAAATAATACTTAGACTAAACCAACCAGGAAAGAGAAGACATAATTGAAGTAGAAGATACACAATGACAATCAAATAGTACACAAAGATTTTTCCTTGGAAACCCTTAGCCAAGAAAAGAAACATTCATTGAGTGTCTCCTTCTCTCTTGGTGTCTTATTCATTTATAAAATAAAGAGTTACATGACTAACCTTGGTCTACACCTAAGAAACAATCATCATCCTACTCTCTTTGTTTACACAAGAACAACCCTGTAGCCAATTCGACTTGCATCTACATGACCATGTTACTAATAGCAAAACCCTAATTCATGGTGCCCCAAAATGGTTACAGATCCATGCAGATGATTGGTTGCAATACTATGAATCTCTGTATTCTGCTACAACCTTGTCCACTAGCTTCTATTGTGTAGAGAGATCATGTGTAGAGGTTGTGATAGTCGCAGTGACCTTTCGTTCACCTTTTGATCGAACCATGAAGAGGACAAAATTTGCAATCTGAGAGATTAGCTTCTGACATTGTTTTATCGAGATCAATGAAATTGTAGTAGTCGGAACTACCTTTGGTACGCTGAAGGGATGACTTCCCAAAGTAACAATGTCACTATGGGGCCAAGAATCATAAACAACATGATGTTTCCACATATAAGGTTGTCCTAAAATAATATCACAAAGTTTGAGTAGGGAAACATCACACAATACATCATCTTTGAAGGGATTGATATGGTAGGATAGGTGGAACAATTGGATGATGTGAAGGTCCCGTCCCTAGCTCAACCAACCGATGGTGTATGGTTAAGGGTGTGGCATTGTGAGTAGCTTTAGTCTCTTAATGACCTTGGATGAGATCAAGTTCTTTTGGCTCTCGTTGTCAACAATGAAATGTAGTGGGGTCCCTTTCACCCACATTTGTGAATGAAAGAGATGCTCCCCCTCCTCAAGTTGTTATGACTCGTCTAGTTGGATCTTTGTGGTTGTGATGGTACTATGGGTTCTACATCGATGATCCACTTTCCTTGTTCCTAATCAAAATATGAGTTAGGGTCCAACTCCTTTTCTTTAAACTCAACCATTAATGACTGTTTCGAGTGGCATCCATCAATGTTGTGCCTGGGTATTTTGTGGAACTCACACCACTTTCGAGTGTCCTTCTTTGTCTTTCCATTACACTTTTTTACTTATGGATTGGACTCATGTTCACCCATTTCCATGTGTCCCCTTCTTTTATTTTTATGCCATACTTAAAACCTTTTTTCCACCCATTTTTCCTTTGTTTATACTTGGGATCAAATTTCACAAACACTTAGCTATTTTATTGGTTTATGCGAGATTCCTTATCCTATGTGGAGATTCCCTTTTCTATAAAATTGTATCCGCACTCTGCACAAAACATTTTTTCGTACTAGTCATGTCTTGCATATCCCAACACTTAGTTTAATTTCAACCTTCCCTTTGTGTGGAAGACCAATCATCGATTTCCTCTCCACACAAACACCCTTTCTGCACAACCTTTTCTCCAACACACTTATCTTTCCACACAACTCTTGTGTGGAACACGTTTCATATCCCGCTCTCCTCACTCACCATACCTTCACACTTCTGCACGCCTTCCCTTTTGCACTTATGAAGTTCCACACTACAAATGTTATAAGTAGTGATATCTCTCTATCTATACTTAGTGAAATATTTTCAAACATCATGCGCCTTGCATGTTCTTTAAGGGTCACTTATTTCACATTAATGAGTTTTGATTTGCAAGGTAAATGGTGGTGATTTAGAGATAATGTGAATTAATTATCCTGCTTTCCCATAAAGCTCTTTCTTTTCAAAATAAATTACATTTGTTATTGCCCGTATTTTGAAAGGAATTTGTACATATGGAAAGGATGTTTCAATAACCTTTAATTCATGCACTTACCCTTTAAATAGGCTTGAGCTCCATAATTCATGTAACACTCTAAGATCTCTATTCTCTTCTACTCAACCATAGCTCTCTAACGACCACTACCAGACTCAAAACCGAGCTCTGGATTTCAAGTTATGGCCTCCCGAAGTTATTCAAGAATTTATCAGACACGGGCCACGTAACGCCCACGTGGCTCCACCTCATTCGTACCATCCCCAAGTTTCTACATCCACGGGGAGGTTCATCCACCGTTCAATCCAATGGAGGGACACAGTCTTAATTTAACGCATGAGTTAGAGGGAAGTTTGACATTCGAAGTTGGACGTATCTCCACCTTTTTGCACGCCTATCCTCCAGAGTCCCGAATTCCCAAACTCCTAAAGGAGTTCAGAATCTCTCCATGTAGCTCCGGCCTTTGGGCCTTTCGACTTACCCACGACACTTCATCCCAAACCTCCAGAGTCCCAAAGTTTTGGACTCCTAAAGGATCTACCCTCACACGTGGTGACATGCTAAAGGTGGAGGCAAGGACAGGTGGGTCCCGAGCGCTCCACTAAACAACTGGGACAAGTAAGAAAGTGCCAGGGGTACACGCAACAAGGAAAAGATGACACTTGGCCCCTACAGGGGTGACACATGTCACGTTTTAATGGGCATGTAGGGTCTGCGAAACTTATGAATCTAGGTGACACATGGCACGTCAAATGTGGGTCCACGTCACCCTGGGTGACGTCAGCGTTCCACGTCAATCTGGACTGGTGGCCTTCCTACACCCTTAGATCTCATGGTCGATATGCATCCACGTAGATATCTTGATTTGTGGCCTACGTTACTTCATGACTTCGGTGTTCGGGGGATCCATGGTGTGACTTCCTCCTTACTCTCGAAGTGGTCAGCATCGGGCTGACCATAATCTAGATCTGATGGTTAGGCGAGGTCCCCAAGCATCCTCAGATCAACGGTCCACGTTACTTCATGACTCTGACATTCAGAGGTTTTACCCGCTCCAACACACAATACTTTTGAATCCGCAAACTCTAAACTAGCAAATCGGACGACTGACGCTTATCTCAGATCAACGAACTACATCTTCTTTGGGCTCTGGGCTTCAGAGCTTAGATAGTGCTAGAATGTAGTGATGGCCTCCTCGTTACAGAGAGTTATGAAGAACTCCATATGATTCTCTTGTGTAACGTAGTGAGAAAGGAGTTATGCTGAGTTGGACGTGCCTGTGACTGAGCACAAGGTGAATGTGTGAATTCCCACGAGTTGGGTGCATTGTTATGATACAAAGATGAACGATGATGTATTAGCCTCCTTTGAGCAGAGAGTTGAGATGATGAACTCTATATGACTCTCATGTGTAATGCAGTGGGAAAGAAGATCTGTTGAGTTGGACGTGCATGTGGATGAGCACAGGTGAACGTGATCCTAGTGGCTGAGCACTAGTGAGTGTGGTTCTCTTGTGAGACGCAGTGAGATAGAGATATGGACATCCCTATGAATGTGCCCCTAGTGGTTGAGCACTAGTGGGTGTATGAGATCCCTTGCTATATTGTTAAAGAGTTAGACTTACCTGTAACCCTAATTGTAATGTAAAGGGTACAAGTTGATCCTACCTTAATATAATAGATAATTAATCTGGTTATTATTAATTATATTGTGAGTTAGAGAGGTCGGCCCTATTGTGCCAATAGACACTTTTGTTGACAGGTTCAGCCTAATATAAGTAAAGGTAAATTCCCCATTTAGGAATCATATCTCAAATGTGAGTTTGGAAATTTCAGCAAGTACATATTCTTGGGAAAAGTACACACCTAGTATTCTAGGGTTTGTGAGCACCCTTTTGTGTGCTAGGTTTTCTTGGAGGTGGAGGTCTTTCTCTTGAAGAATATAGTAAAGGATTGTCTAGGTTTTCTTCCCTTGTTGAGAAGGGTTTCGCAGGATACTTCTTGTGTACTTGTGCATGGTGTTTCTTCTTGTGATCTTGGTTACTGCAACATAATTGGTTATGGTTTAAGTAAAATGATAAAATGGAATGAACTTCAAGCTTAAACCTTGTCTATTGAAAAATCAACAGTTTGCAGGGTATCTACAGGAAAGGGTTTGCACTGTGCTATAACTCATGTTATGAGTGTATGATTATATGTTTTGATCAAGTTTATTGAATATTTAAGTGAGAACCTATGAGGTTGACTT
Organism: Picea engelmannii; assembly: GCA_009831015.1. Lineage (NCBI taxonomy): Eukaryota > Viridiplantae > Streptophyta > Pinopsida > Pinales > Pinaceae > Picea > Picea engelmannii. The sequence continues at coordinate 629,470 of ML777852.1, read as the reverse complement.
TAGTCCATGACAAGAAGTGATATCAACAATTGGTTGTCTTGATGTTGGATTTCCTTTCTATGTCCCTTGTTTTGTGAGTTAGGACCACCTTTACCATACTTCTGTTGTTTTTGATTCATAGACTTGAAATCCTCTGCTTATTTCACTGCTTAAATTTCTACTCGATTTTGACAGCATATCGATAAGCGAATCCTAGTGAGGAGATGTCTAAGAAATCCATATTTTTTTGGATGTATCTATGTAGGCCACTGTGGTAATTCAAAACCAAGTGTTGCTCATATTCTTTGTGTTGTGGATAAATTTGGCCTACGAATAAGCCAAGCCTCCCTTGGTTTTGCCCTTGATCCAAGAAAGATAACAGAGCTAGATTTATAAATAGTTTTCCTAAAACAAATAGTTTCATTTTTCTACTAGAAGAGGGAGACTGGCATATAAAATCCATAAATGTTTGGATTCACTTGTGTAGGCCACTGTGATACTTCAAAACCAGGTGTTTCTCAGAGACTTTGGTACCTAGCTTTGAGCGCAAGGTATGAAATATGTTAGTGTACTCCAACACTATATGAGCTCTTTTTTGACGCAAAGTCATCCATCTCATGTACTAGTCATCATAGTTTCTGATAAGGTAGAACTCCACCTTTAGGGCATCTAAAAAGATTGCTCGAGTAGTTTCTCTCTTAAATGGTGTGGATTCCTTCGTGTTGTACCTCTCCCACTAACCTTCCCACCAAGCTCTAACATGTAGAACGTATTTAAGGAGCATGAAGGTGATCTTTTCACTGTCAGAAAATTTTTGGATGGAGTAAAAACCTTCTAGCAGATTCAACCATTTTCTAGAGCATTTGCATCTATCTGGCCTTCAAATAAGGGAATATAAAAATTGATTTGTACCTTGAAGGGTGTCACACCTCCGAAATGGTTGCTTGTCGAAGATTCCTTGGCTACCATCATCGATAGTCTTTGAAGGATCTAAATGGATTTTTCCATCATTTCTTTCCTTTGTCACATGAGGGATTCCTTGAGCAACGTCCTCAAAGGATATCCTACTCTCTCATATCTATTTTCTTTCACCATGGGAGGTCGCTTGGGCTAGTGAGAGAGGTTGTCCTCAAGCGAAACTAGCTCGAGACCAAAATCTCTATACCCTGACCTTGTCGGGGACCTGCTCTGAGAAATGACAAGGAAAAGACTTCTCTGATACCACTAATCCATATTATGCCGAGAATGAAACGAGACAAAAACAAAAATATAACAGAGAACACAAAAATATAGTGAAACCCAACTTCTATTAATGAATACGAGAGAAAAACTTTGTAGAATACAATCTGGAATAATGTGGTAGCTTATCTTTGAAAAGAAAGAGATGTTGGCTACTCTTCATTCGCAACAAGCTTTACATCACACTCCATTGCATGCTCAAGGGGCCTCCTTCACCTCAATTAAATATGAGAGAGTGAGAGGAGAACAATTCCCATGCTGCATTTGGGATAAATTAGTCTATGTTTATAAAATTCCATAGGCATGTAAAACACTAGGACTTATCGGGCGGTAACCCATCCTAGTACTAGTCTAGTCTGAGCGCATTAAACTGCGGAGTTTTAATGGGATTAAGTGCATTAACACTATGTTGTAAACATGTACATAATACCACTAGGAAATAATTACATGATGTTTGTAATTAACAAATGAAGATGGAATTACATTCCATTCAAAATCAAAAGGGCGAATATCATGGTTTATCAAAACCACAGGCTTGGAATGTTTGACTTGACAGTGTAGAGGTGTAGAGAAATAATACTCACACTAAACCAACTAGGAAAGAGAAAATATAATTAAAGAAGAAAATAAATGATGACAATCACACAATACGATTTTTTTTTACCTTGGACACCCTTAACCAAGAAAACCAACATTCCTTGAGCATCTCTAGCTATGTTGTTGTCTTATTCATTCATAGAATAAAGAGTTACATGACTAAACTTGGTCTACACCTAAGACACAATCACATCCTACTCGCTTGCTTTACACAAGAAAAACTCTATAGCCAAATCGACTTACATCTACATGACTACTCTACTAATAGCAACATCAACTAATTACAGTTACAATATGCCATGTTTATAGGCCTTACTGCATGCAAAATCCTAATTCACAGTGTCCAAAAATAATTACAGATCCATATAGTTGATTGGTTGCAATTCTGTGAATCTCGAGATTCTATTACATTAGAATACATGTTGAACTTCAGTCGAATATGAATAAATCGAGCACCAGTAGACCTTTAGTCGGTCTCCAGTAGGCTGTCACTCGATCTTATGTCGGATGATATCTTAACTTTCCATTCGATCACTTTGACCTTCAACTTAACCATCGACTCCACTTATCCATCATGTCGAACATTCACCCAATCGATCCACCTCGACTAACTAGACAATCAATTGTTCAGTGTTCTATCACTGCAAAGAATATAATAACCCAAAATACTCCCACTTGGTATTTTCTTTGTTGAAATATGAGAACCTAAACCTATTGTTCATTGACCTAGGGAAGCAATGTCCATTGCCTCCATACACCAAGAGAACTTCACAACATTCACAGACTTGGTCAAAGAGTCTGCTATGTTTTCCAATGTGTCTACTTTCTCCAACAACACCGTCTTGCTTTCCATCTTGTCTCTCACAAAATGGCATTGTACATCAATACGCTTTATTCTGGAATAATAAGTTGGGTTATTTTCCATAAATATTTCACTTTGACTCTCACAATTTATCTTCATAACTTGCTACTCAAACCCATAACTTGGATCTTGGCCAGGTGCACATGCACCCTATATTTATCCACAATGTATCCTAAGTATTGAATTTGTTGCATGTCGAATGAGCTTTTCTTCTTATTGGCGTATAAATTTTGCTGTCAGAGGGTGATAAAGACCTACTAGATGTGTTGTGGATGTTCTACCCAAGTCTGGTTGAATACGAGGATGTCATTAAAATATATGACCATAAAAGAGTTTGTGGATGGCTGAAAGATATCATCAAACACTTTCATGAATTTGTAGCATTAGTCAAGACAAAAGACATGACCAACCACTCAAAAATTCCTTCTTTAGATTTGAAGGTTGTTTTGCATACATCAGTTTGTTCTAACGGAACCAGGTGGTAGCTAGACTTCATATCGATCTTAGTAAAGAACACTGAGCATCTCTTGAAAATCGTTAACCAAGAAAACCAACATTCCTTGAGCATATCTTGCTCTGTTGTTGTCTTATTCATTAACATAATAAAGAGTTACATGGCTAACCTTGGTCTACACCCACTAGTACATATGACCAAATTTGCGACGGTTTTTCGTTGATATTGCCACACTTATCCGTTGCAATTTCCATGACAACCGATATTTTTTTTCATCAGAATAATTTCGTCGCTATATCCACGATCCAGGTGTGCATGGAAACATCGACGAAATAAGCGCTCCACATGTCACCACCTTCAAGATCAGTTAACCCTATGCATCGTCAAAATTACAACGAAATTACGTCGCAATAACAACAAAGAAATGTGGCAATTACGACGAAAATTCGTTGCAATTGTGACGAAAATGTATGCCAAGCAAATAACTTACGACGTAGATATTGAATGTGCGATGCAAAACCGTCGCAACTTGCGACGAAAATCCATGGCAATATCGACGAAAATATATCTCAAAGCCAAACTTACAACGCTGATGTTGTATGTACGACGAAAATTCATGGCAAATTGCGATGAACTTTCGTCGCTATAGCGACGGTTGTGGTAAACTAAATTTGTTTTCGACGAACTATCGTCGATATTGCGACGATGGCTTTTAGTTTAAAAAAAAAATTACATGAGATATGGTATTACCATATTACAGTGTAATATGGTATACCATATTGTATGCCATATTACAATGTAATATGGTAATGCCATATATTACATTGTAATATGGCATTACTATTACATTGTAATATTGTAATATATATATCCCCTACAAATAATCAAGGCACTAATCAATCAAATATTGTAAGCATGTGTTATCATGAAGTTGGATTAGAAGTAAGGATACCAATATGACAATATACACAAAGAACAATTTGGAATATTACTTTAAAAAAAACACATGGATTGCATGAGTGAGTCATTATGCAATTTATATTACACAATAATATGGCAACACTTCTAAGATTGATGGATGATATCTTAAGACCATTTCTCAAACTTGTTTATTGTAGCCTCCTTGGATGATATTTTGACTTTTAGCAAGATTTGGAAAGATCAATTGAAACATTTGGAGATGATATTTTTAACCCTTCAACACAATTAATTGCAAGCCAACATGAAGAAATATGAGCTTGGAAAACAATTATTGTTGTGTATGGATTTTGTAGTTAGAGGATGTGAATTGTGTATTGACCTAAGAAATATAAAATTAGTTGTAAATTGGTTGATCCCAGATAATTTAATTGAACCAAGGTAATTCATGGGGTTAGCAAATTATTTAGGAATGAAGTGTCTCTTCAATGCACATTAGAAAATGCAAGTATAACCTTTCAATTCATTGCAATTGAAAACCAAGTAACTGAAGCTTTGACTTGAAAGAATTGTAATGCATCGATATTAAATCTAATGAAACTTGCAGTTTCATTTGAAATCAAAGCAAATTTCGCATGATACACAATGGCAAAACCTTTGATACAATGAAGGAGTTGGATAACATAACACTTGAAACTTGTGTTGGTGTAATCATAATATACCCAAATAAGATAAGGAATTGT
>ML777852.1:550535-573593 GCA_009831015.1 Picea engelmannii | reverse complement strand
TAAACAATGTTTGTTTATAAGTTATAGTTAGTTTAAATTCATTTTTTATTTTTCTAGATTTTGTTTTATTCACAATTTTTAGGTTATTAATTTAGGTTTCTTTTTGTTTCACGGGTTTCTATTATCAAATATTTGATATGGATCTGATTATGGCTTGATTTTATTATCCAAATACATTCAAGATGATTGATCCAAAAATAATTTTGGATTGCTACAAATAATTTTATGAGCAACAACAGATAAAATTTGGAAAGGCGTCAATACCAGACATGTGATTTTGCAGAATTGATTGCAGCCAAACCGTGAGGAATTTGAAGAAACGGTTGAAAACCCAGAACCCAAATGGACCCATTTACCTTCTGCTTAAATCTTTTCCCAAAAAAATGCACAATTTGAGAGATATTGATGTTTTTTTACGAGGAAAATTTCAGGTGGCGAAAATTAATAGTGACACCCAGACTGTTCATTCATTGTATAAATATATGAGAAAATTCAGAGCCTGGGAGATGGAAGAATTGGAGAGGAGGATTTTAATCCTTTCTCTTTTGTATATTATTGTTTTTGTAAACTTTTTTCTTTTCAAATGGAGTAATGGATGGCTGGAATCTTTGGGAGAATGGATGAGTATTTTCAAAGAAGAATATGGAATTCCAGATTTCTTAATGGTTTTTGTCCTGTGAGTAAAATGGTTTTATTTTCATTATAATATCTTCATATTCTTTGAATAACTGATTATGCATTGATTTAAATAGCTTTAGTATTTTTTATCAATACATGGTTCATTATTATCATTTATGTATTAATTTTTCCAATCTTTAAAGTTTATTATCCAAAAAAAATCTTTCAGGGCTACAGAATGAACAAGTGATTCCAAAAACTTAATAGAACGACATAAATGCATTTTGGCTTTAACCTTTTTTTATAATGTTGTTATTTATGTTTTTTTAATCTTGTTACATGTGCAGGTCTGATATCTTTAGATTAAATGATCTGTGATGTGTAGGAGGTTTATATTATAAATACCATCTATCATTTGTTTCATCAAAATACAAATGTTGTGATTATATCTTCAATTTAAATAATGGGATTTATCTTTGAGTTTTAAATTGAATGATAAAATAAATAGATTGCTTCTAGATTTATCTTGTTGTAATCATGTATAATTATGAGATCACAGGTTTATGTTTCTGTTTCATTTTCTGTCATGAAAACCTAAACTGCCAATACATGTTCTGAATTTATTTAGAACAGTCATAAGGTTCATTGCAGATTTCTCTCTTGGACATGGTAGTCGGATGTTCATCACTCATGCAAATGTTTGGATACACCTCACTAATTCATTGACAGGATAGCTTCTTTGTATTTTTCTGTCATTTACGTATCATTGAAACTAGAATGTATGGTTCAGCTTTGACTATCCACATGTTCATGTTTCATTAACTTCTTTTGCAAGATTCTTTAAATTTATAAAAGAAAAATAATAAATATTTTTATATGCTTCCTAGAAGCAATCATTTTTCACATCGATTTTCGTAAGTTTCGATTAAAACTTGCAGCTTGTAAATCATGTAAATAAACGAGACTTCTATATCTTCTGCTTAAATACAACTACTACATTTACATTAGAACATATATATATATATATATATATATATATAGTGTTTAGTAATTAGTTAGTTATTTCAACTCTTTTATTTATTTTATTTGTTTATTCTAGAACTTTTAGATTGGCCAACGGAGCCATTAAACCCGTCAGAACGAATTATACCAAACAGCTTGAGTTATTTAGACAACCCCGGACCGGACTCGTTCTTCCAATTGACGGACGATCATTTTCGTCCCTCAACACCACTTTAGCCCGTTTGCATGCATATTGGTCGTTTGAATTTTTGGTATGCTCTTTGATTATTAGTTGGCCATATGATTTCGTGTTGAGTCTTTGTTATCATGGATAGTGGAGTTCCTTCTTCTCCCTCGTTTACTGCAACCNCCCCGCCCCCCAATGACATTCATGGGGGAAAATCCGTTCATTTTTTATAATGGTATGCAAAATTATGGTACTCAGTCAATGTCTTGGGTCTCTAATCATTTTTCTCATGGTATGTTTGATATGTCTTTGCACTTGATATCCTCTGTCTCGCCCCTTTATGTGAATAAAATTTTTGGGTCTGGGGGCATGATGCCTCCTTCTTATCCCCCTTTGTTTGATGGGAGTCATATCCTTCTGGTTCTAGTTCTATACCTTATATGCCATGTCCTTAGCATTTCTAGTACTTCACCTTCTAAACAAGAGAGAGTTTTACTCTTCTCGAGTTCTCTCCCTCCAAGTCATGACGAGGTTCCCTTTGATTGGGATGGTCTTGTGGGGTATCCAATGCCTCCACCTATGTCTTTTCCAGGAAGAGACATTATACAATATAACACGGAGACGATAACCTTTGTTAGCACTTTTCCCTCCTCGACTTGGAGATCTTTGGGTCTTCCCAAACTTGTGTAGGTTCTTCGTAAGATACCGACATTCCACAGAAGGTCTGCACGGGAGCCTTGGCCTCCCGCATGGCTTGTCGCCTAGAATCTTCCTAACGAGTCCAAGTTAAGCTCTTTTCCTACTCATTCAAAAAATGAAAAGATCGTTGAGTGATTTGTCCCTTTCACACTCGTTAAATTGGACTTGAAAGGTCGCGAGTTTTAATTAAGCTCTTTTCCAACTCGTCTAAAAAACCAAAAATATTGTCGAGTGATTTGTCCCTTTCACACTCGTTAAAATTGGATTTGAAAGGTCATGAGTCTTAGTTAAGCTCTTTTCTGAGTCGTTATAAAAAATATAAAAGATTGCCGCGTGAACTTGTCTTTTTCACACTCGTAAATTGGATTTGAAAATACGTCTATTTGGCACAAGTTTACCCCTTTTTTACACCAAGTAGACTAAAAGACATAAAAAATGACATTTTTTGGCGTTAAGTTGTGATTGCATCTCACGCCCTCGCTTGTAGTATCGAGCCTTTAGTCGATTCTCGCTTTGCATTATAAACCATTTCCTAAGCAGTTTTTACATCCTCAACCAAGCAAAGCCTTGTTTATATCCTTTGCAATTTGACACCCCATACCCTGGAGGGAACATCACCTTGTGTGTCCATCTCCCGCATGCATTCCTCTGCACTGAGCATAGGTACATTCCACTGCTGGAACTAGTTTTTGCTTACTTGCAACACTCGTTCCCTCCTCTGTATCATAGCATTCATTTTTTATGAAAAAACAAAAAAAGACGGGCGGGAAGGGAGTACTATATTATAATTGGCAGTAGTCGTGTCACCTTTGAACAACGCACAACGTTATTGAGTCCTTGTGTCATCATAATTTTGGTTTTAGCATGGCCTTATGAAGTTGATCTCGCTACAAAAGTTTTCTCTACCGACTAGTTACTCTTCCAGTCCTTATAGAGAACGTTATTGGTGCCATCAACATCTAATTGTCACATCATTGAGTCCATACTGTCGGAGTCCACCATTTGCCTCATGCTCTTGGTCAAAGGAAGTCTATCAACCTGTGTCGACCACTCCTCATAAATCTTGACTTTGCATGTCGGCCATACCCTCAGTTTATCTCAGAATCACATGATAATTTGGTCTTATCATGCACCTTGGCCCTACTTCCATCATTGGTAGGTCATCTTGAACCCAACAATCGACATTTCATCATTGGTCGTTGACTTGGTGGTTTCCCTTGTGTTCGATGGCAAGACATCTATTCACACTTTGGGATTTGTGTAGTGTCTTAGATGCCATTAGCCTTATTGGTGGTTTCCTCACCTTTGTCAGCAGTTTTTTCATCATTGGCTTCTATTCAGAGGGTCCTTTTCGTGTACTGCTTGCATTTGGCACACGCGAAAGACGCACAGGGTCGTTGGTTCATGAACATTTTCTTCATCCGATCTCCACCAAATCATGAAGCTCCTGCTTTGTTCCTCGTGCTGACTGATGAGAGATGTCTCAATGCTCTCCTTTTAGCTGGTCTCTTTCCATCGACTTCAGCTCATTTATTATGGATATGGGACCTAGAGTTTTATGAGTACCTTGAGGCTTGCAGTCATTAGTGGCAGGCTCTCTCGCCATTGACAGATGGGAGTACATCAATGTCTCCTGATCAATGGATTTCTCAAGTGTTCGACATCGACTCCTTTTTCACGCCTGTAGGAATGTACTCGGTGCCTTAATACCTACTTTCATTATTGGTAGGTTGTCTCACGTTGGTTAATCGTATACCTCAATGAACGGTAATCAAACGATGTCTCACCGTGTTCGACCTCAACTCTTTTATTCACATGATGTAGACTTGCACCTTGACGGATTGTGTAGAAGACTTGAAGACATCACTATGTGGTCACAACTTTCCTGAGCTGTTGCTTCTCTTTCATTGGACCAGCACCTGTTCGAGTTTAGTGATCATGGCAGATCATATTGTACTTCATGGTATACAGATATCATCAGATTGATTTTGAGACTGGTTTCACTGGGCCTTGTTCGTGACTATGACAAATTTTGGCATATAACTGCATTTGTATTTGCCTATTCATGGCCATGAACACTTGTTTGGTATATTTTCCACATGGATCTACATTGTATTCTTGGTAGCCATGTATGAAAAGTCAGTACATAATGTAATGAGTAATTGAGTTTGTCCAGTTGGTTCTCTACCACTCCACTTCTGGGTTATTTATAATGTATTTCGGCCATCGCAAATACTCCTCTGATCTCACACATTAGGGGGCATCTATTATAGCAAGATTTGCCTCACCATTGCTATCTTGCACAGAGGGACTTTTTCCATTTCCCTATGCAGACTTATCATCCTCTTTTGATGAATCCAGAGCTAAAAATATACATTTTTCCACATATACGCTCCCTATCTGCTATGCAAGATGTGTATACGCTTGTTGATACACTACAACCCGCGTACATCGAGATTTGTGACAAAAAATATAAAATGAGGTCAGGTTTCCATGTCACGACAGGTAATCTCTGATCCTTGTCTTTCCATATATTGGAAATGTCCCGACTCATCCCTTCAGTTACATCCTGAAGGATATAAGAGCACAATTTCGACCTATGGAAAAAGAGGAGAAAGCATTCAACTTTGAGAGCAAAGTTACTCTGGAGAAATTACTTCATATTGAGTCTGCATCCCTTTGTCCTTCAAGTCTGAACACAGTGTTCATCCCCCAAGCTCTTTCCCTATTGTTGAGAGGACCCCATTGCCTCTTTTCTATGAGCTTGTCTTTGGTGGAGGATTGAAGTGGTGGAGACCCAATTGGAAGGAACTTGGTTTCTTGGTTTCGAACTGTTCCGACATGGAAGTCTGTAATGTTGTCACTTCTGCTGATCAATTATTAATAGAAATACTCCTTTCACGTCCTATTGGTATCTTGCAAATATATGATTATTGTCCATGGGCGTGTTTGTAATGTTTGTTAATGGATTATGTTATCTGATATGCTAACCCCTTTTATATTATCACTATGTACTTGCTCTGCTTGTTTGTTGAGAACTTCTTATAGGTATAAATCTTTGGGTCAAAGTGCTCAGTGGTGGAACATCATCAAACGTTGGATCAAGGTAGGCCTCTTCCTTGTATTGCACATTAGTTTATATAACATATGTTGGAATTGAGTTGATTTATGCAGTCATATCTGTCTGTTGTGATTTACCCTTAGCCATAAAAAGTTTTTCCCTTGTAACAATACTAGATCCCATATCTTATATCATTCCATCCCATCCTTGCAGTTGATGAAAATACACTTGATTTCCTTATTGTCTGGCTTGTTCCTCTTTTCCTTGGGAACATGCACAAATGCATCACAGCCAAAGACTCTGAGAAGTGAAACTGAAGGATTCTTATCAAACCATACCTCATGTGGAGTCAAGTTGAATAGAATTGATGAAGGAGACATGTTTAACAAATATTTTTCATTGTCGACTACCTCTGCACAGAATTCTTGTAACATCCCCATTATAATCCCCAATTTAATTAATGCTTATGTGGATACAATATGTGGCTACAACTAAGTGACGTAATATGTGAATTGTATTTTGATGTTTTAATAATAAAAACATGATGCCAACTGTTAAGGGGCATGGAAAATAGATGGAGGCTTAATTAATCCACAAGAGGGGGAAGTGTCTAGGATAATGGCCAATAGGGGTCAAGGGGGGGATCACCCATGTTATCAATTTAACTCGTTTTCCTAAACTTGCCAATTGTATATGAACCTTTCGATGTCGGATTGAGTGTTCCCAAATCCAATCATTGAATACATGTAAGAGGGTGGGTGCAAGTGGTCACATCCTTACGATTGAGTGTTTCCAAAGCCAATCATTGAATGCATGTAAGAAGGTGGGTGTGAGTGGTCACGTCCCAGAGTTATTGGTCACATGGGGGTTGAGTAAAATCAACTTGGAGAAGAGTGCGAGTTAATAAAGGTAAGCCACAAGAGAGAAATTTGTATGGGTTGGGACAATAGTTGGAGAGGGGAAGAAAGAGAGCTTGCAGGTAGTGCGGCCATGGAGGGTGAACTCTGAAATGTAATTGGAGCATAGCTAGAGTGAAATGGAGTTGGATAACTGGAGAGCCCATATGTTAGGCTGGAAGAGTGAACTCTTGTGTGAGTTGCACTAAAACAACAAGTGTTTTTTGTTGGTTTGTTGATAGTTTTCCTAGTAGCAAGTTCTCTTGAGTTCCCAGCTGAGAGATTCCTAGTTACCCGTGCCAGAGAGACCCTAATAAATGAATGGCACATTCCTTGGGATATCCCTGATAAACAGATGGTACATCCCTTAGGTTAACCCTAATAAAAGGATGGTACATCCCTTGCATTACCCTAATAAATGAATGATACATCCCTTGGATGATCCCTAATAAATGAAAGATGCATTCCTTGGGTTGGGCGGGTCAAGAGGAAGAGAGTTGGTGGAAAGAATGGGATAGATATAGGAGAATCTCAGTTGGGTTATGAGCTTTATGAGCTGCGAGTGAACTGTGAGAGACCACCCTCCTTTGTGGATTACTAGCCTCAGCTTGGGGGTGACTGGTTGTTGAGATTTGGAATATTCAGTCTATGGTTGGGTGGAACGTTTGTCCCAAGTAGTTTGTTGCACGATTCTTGTTTAAAGATAAGTGTTTTATCTTGTACTGAGTTATTTACATGTGTTATTGTTATGCATGAACTCTGTGTGAAAGATAATGACTTATATGTTGTTGTAAGGAACGATTTAGTCGTATCTCATGTTAATTGTTAGCATGCTTTAGATGCATCTATTTTATGGTTACAAACTGTAGCTAAATCTATTATAAAGTGTATTTGTAACCTATAGGAAATCGGCTAACAATAAAGGAATTACTTTAGTATAGCAAAAGTTTTGTTTTTATGTGTATTACACATGTAATGTTTCTTAGCTTGAGGCTAGGTATGTGGCTCAACCTAGGTGGTTGGGTATGTTACAATTCTTGTGCGAGCTTGACTCCCCCAAGCATGTTCCTTGCCTTTTCCTTAACCATCCTGCTCATCCTTTCAACAACTCCATTATGTTGCGGGGTATATGGTGTGGTATATTGGTGTGATGTGTCACATTTCTTGTAGAACTGCTCAAAATCCTTTCCATGGAACTCACCTCCATTGTCAGTTCTCAACACCTTGATATTCTTATATGTTTGGTTTTCCATAAGAGATTTAAACTCTTTGAACTTCTTAAAAAACTTTGATTTCTTCCTCAAGAAATATGGCCACCTTTTCCTGGAGAAATCATCTATGAAGGAAACATAATATAGAGATACTCCAAGTGAAGGAACCAGTGTAGGCCCAAACACGTCACTATGAATCAATTCTAGAATCTCTTTTTCCCTTGTAGCTCCAGATGGGAATTTAACACGATTTTGTTTTCTATATATGTAATGTTCAAAAAAATCAACTTTTAAATTATAACTAGGAAAACCTTCGACCATACCTTTGTTGTGCATAGCTCAAAGTCCTTGTTAGCCAATGTGTCCCATCCTTTGGTGCCACAGCATGGTCGGTTGACTTAACGAAGAATAGTTGAGTCAGTTGGAATTGATCAAGTCGAGTCGACTTAAAAAAAAATAATGTCATTATATCCAGTTGAGTTGGCAATCCCTAGCAAATTGTACATGCTTTCAATATAAACTCTTCTTATTAAGACCATTACTTGTTTTCCCTTTTGCATGTATCCTTGTGAAATAATGTGTGCACACCTGCATCACTCATTTTGTTGAGAGATATCATATATCTTGCCAAACATAGAATATGTAGCACACCTGGAAGGGTTCTACTCCTCCCATCATGTAGCATGAATTAGACTCTTCCTCGTCCAACAATTTTTGTTGTCAAGTTGTCCCCCAAGAACGCATGTCCTCCTTCATATCTCTCATCCTCACAAAACCATTTCCTATGAGGCTTCATATGGAAATTTTTACTTGAGTATATCAACCAAATATCATACTCCGACTGTGTATTGGTCGACGCCAAATACACATCTCCTCCTTTGTATGGAGTATTCTTTATCTTAGTTGATTTATTCTTGTTGGATCATGAACTAATCTCAGTCAATTTTGACTTGCAGTCTCTCTTGTAATGCCAAACTTTACCACATTTCCATCATCTTCCCATTGACTTAACAAGGGATTTATATCTACCCCTCAACTTAGACTTTCTACAAGAGAATTTATCGTTATCTCAGTCGACCTCTCACCATCAAGGCATCCTTGGTCGATCCTTCCATGTTCTCCTACCTCATTTCCTCTGACAACATAGATGAAACCATGTCTTCAAGCGTTAATGTCGTCAAATTAATCCTGATAGCCATGACTAAGCTATCCCATGAATACGACAAAGAGCACAACAAAATATACATTTATCCTCCTTGGTGATTTTAATGTCTATAAACAATAAATTACTTATTGCAATATTGAATGCATTCATGTGCTCTATTACTAAGCTCCCATAAATTATCCTCGAAAGATACAATTTATTCCAAAGAAACAACTTGTTTACCAGGGATTTCGACTAATATAAGCTTCCCAACTTGTCCCATGGTTTATTTGCAGAGTCTTCACTTGAGAGATTCAATAATACCAAATCTACAAGACGAAGTTGAATCGTAGTCCTAGCCCTCATCTCGAGTTTCTCTGATTCTTCCTTCGACATACAGGTTAGAATTGTTCTGGGACTCACAACTACCCATTGTTCTCGACCTACAAGGAGATCTTCCATCTTAAGCTTCCAAATCTCAAAATTTTGGCCATTAATTTTTTTGATATTTATCCCTGAACTGCTTGTCATTCTTTTGAAGCACAAATTAAAGATCAATGTCTTACAACTCCCAATGGACCTAGGTTTAGATCAGATCCAAGATCTGCTCAACCTTGTTATCATACAACTTGTACAAAGCAACAAACAAAGCTTCAATACCACTTGTATAGAGAAACAACAAAGCTTTGATACCACTTGTGGATACGTAATACTTACACTAAACCAACCAGGAAAGAGAAGACATAATTGAAGTAGAAGATAAACAATGACAATCACACAGTACACATATATTTTACCTTGGAAACCCTTAACCAAGAAAATAAACATTCCTTGAGCGTCTCATGCTCTCTTGTTGTCTTATTCATTTATAAAATAAAGATTTACATGACTAACTTTGGTCTACAACTAAGAAACAATCATCATCCTACTCTCTTTCTTTACACAAGAACAACCTTGTATCCAATTTGACTTACATCTACATGACCACGCTACTAATAGCAACATCAACTCATTACAATTACAATATGACATATTAATATGCATTACTGCATGAAAAAACCTAATTCATGGTGCCCAAAAATGGTTACAGATCCATGTAGATGATTGGTTTCAATCTTTTGAATATCTGTATTCCGCTACAACCTTGTCCACTAGCTTCTACTGTGTAGAGAGATCATGTGTAGAGGTTGTGGCAGTCGTAGTGACCTTTCATTCACCCTTTTATCAGACCATGAACATGACAAACTTTGCAGTATGAGATATTAGCTTCCAGCACTATTTTTTCAAGATCAATGAAATTATAGTAGTCAGAACTACCTCTGGTACCCTGAAGGGATGAACTCCCAAAGTAACAATGTCACTATGGGGCCAAGACTCATAAACAACATGATTTTTCCACATCCAAGGTTGTCCTAAATTAACATCACAAAGTTTGAGTGGGGAAACATCACACAATACATCATCTTTGAAGGGCTCGATATGGTAGGATATGTGGCACTGCTAGATGATGCAAGGTCTCATCCCTGGATCAACCAACCGATGGTGTATGGTTGAGGGTGTGGCATTGTTAACAACTTCAGTCTATTGATGACCTTGGATGAGATCAGGTTCTTTTTTCTCCCGCTATCAACAATGAAATGTAGTGGGGTCCCTTTCATCCACATTTGTGAATGGAAGAGATGTTGTCCCTCCTCAAGTTGTTATGACTTTTATGGTTGGATCTTTGTGGTTGTTATGGTACTATGGGCTCTACATCAATGATCCATTTTCCTTGTTCCTAATGAGAATCTAAGTTAGAGTCCAACTCCTTTTCTTTAACCTCTACCAATAATGATTGTTTTGAGTGCCATCCATCAATGAGGCTTTTGTGGAACTCACACCACTTTCCAATGTCCTTCTTTGTCTTTCCATTACACTTTTTTACTTATGGATTGGACTGGTGTTGACCCATTTCCATGTGTCCCCTTCTTTTATTTTTATGCCATACATAAAACCTTTTTTCCACCAATTTTTCCTTTGTTTATACTTGGGGTCAAATTTCACAAGCACTTAGCTATTTTATTGATTTATGCAAGATTCCTTATCCTATGCAGAGATTCCCTTTTCTATAACAATTTGTACGCACTCTGCACAAAAAATTATCCCACAATAGTCATGTCCTACATAGCCCAACACTTAGTTTAATTTCAACCTTCCCGTTGTGCGGAATACCAATCATCGTTTTCCTCTCCACACAAACACCCTTTATGCACAACCGTTTCACCGACACATTTATATTTCAACACAACTCTTGTGTGGAACACTTTTCATATCCTGCTCTCCACACTCAGCATACCTCCAAACACCTTTCCCTTTTGTACTTCTCTCACTTCTGCAATTCTGAAGTTCCACACTACAATTGTTATAAGTAGTGACATCTCTCTATCTATACTTAGTGAAATATTTACAAACATCTTGTGCCCTGCACGTTCTTTAAGGGTCACTTATTTCACATTAATGAGTTTTGATTTGCAAGGTAAAGGGCGGTGATCTGGAGATAGTGTGAATTAATTGTCCCGCTTTCGCATAAAGCTCTTTCTTTTCAAAATAATTTCCATTTGTTGTTTCCTGTATTTTGAAAGAAATTTGTACATATGGAAAGGATGTTTCAATCATGTAATCCATGCACTTAGGCTTTAAATATGCTTGAGCTCCATAATTCATAAGTGATCGTATCAGATATATCAAAGTGAATTGCAAGAATAAGGAATATCTCATCTAGAATAAGGAAAGACCCCTTTTGTGGAGATAGTACTAACTCTCTCCACCGCTAAGACAAAGAGTGCCATTGATGCATGGCATATCAGTGGTATCAGATCTTAACTCTTGAACAAAAGAAAAATAACAAAAATTGGACTACATGCTTGGAAAATGTTGGTTGTATGGGTGAATTTTTTCACTTCAGAGAGCTAGTTTCCTCGTGTGCTCATCAATTCAACCCCAAAAGAAAAGAAATATGAGTATCACTTGAGGGAAAGATTCTTGTTTTATTAACTCCAAAAATATTTAAAAGAATACTTCGACTTCTTGCTTCCAATAAAAGTCTTAAGCTTTTGGAAGTTGATTCTTTCATGGATTTGCATGGTGGTGGAGCAAATTTGTTAAAGGATTTTATGGTTCCATCCACAGAAATGTCGTTCAACCTCTTGCCATCAACATATCTATGTTGGTGGAGCCATATTGTGTTTTTTTATGGTTGTTCGTGCGCTTAATGGGAAGAGAATCCACTTCTCACATTTCCAGGTTAGTATTGTATATATTACATTTTTCTTTTCGAAAATAAGTTATTTTTTATTGGGTTGATGTAATCTCAAATGAGATTTTCTTTTAGTTGGTCAACTATTTAAAAACCTAGAGATTTTTCATGACTTCATATCTGGTCTTGACAGTCGCCTACTGTAATTTCTTTGAAGGGTTTACCCTAAGAGAAAATTTAGATGTTTATAATAAACCAATTAAATTATGGTACCCTATTTTATGAAATCATAAAGCACCTTTTCATTTTTGCCTCATTCAATATAAATTCCTTAAGGAATTTAGATATATGTCGATTGGAGTCGAAACCAAAAGCAGAACTCAAGAAGTGGAATATTTTTCTAAAAAGAAAGGAAGTTTGTCTTTTTGAAGACAATTGTACTTACATTAGACTGTATGATTGTGAAGAAACCCCTCTTCTTCTTCCTGCCTTTATTTGCCAATATCTAGTTGCAAAGGTTTGTAGACAGTACAAGGCATGATCCATCCTGTCTGTCAGAAAAAGAAAGCAACAATTTATTTCTTCACCCTTTCATGTTGTCAACACGATAGTGAGGAATTCCACCCATTTAATGGAAATGTATGAAATTCTTTCCCCATTCAATTTAAAGGAAGGAGAACTTTTGAGAGGTTTTGACCCTAAAATACAGTCCTCCGAATACTTGGCATCCATGAGATACATAAATCTTTTCACAAATATTTTGAAGGAACTGGTGATAGCGACCCAAATACCCCAATCAAGAAGGACAAACATGTATGTGATGATGATTTGGTCAAGAAAGTTAGCACAAAAACTCAAATACAAAATAGAATAAGGCAAAGAGGAAAAGGCACAAACAATGTACACTACTCTTCTATTCCCCATTCACGTAGGAGTTCCTCCTCTACACAAAAGAAACATGAAGAAAATGTGATTAGAGGAGAGAATAATGAAGGATGTGCTGGAGGAGATGATGGAGAAGACTCGCCCCTAGTTGATATTGAAAAAGCACATGACGTATCTCAACAGAACAGAAAGAGAATCCCAATCCAAAATGACTCACAAAATTAAGGAAGCTCAAGGAATGTAGTTGATATGGAAATTGGCGATGCCCCAATTCCCGACTAAGTATCACTTAGAATCACTAAAAGTCAACAAATTGCAAAGGAGGTGGCTCATGAAGAGACGATAATTTTTGAAGAGCAGTCCACGACACTGCACAATGGTAAATATAATTATGAAGAAAAAAAATTGCAAATAGAGAAAGTCCATGTTAAAAATAAGAAAGTTACTCAAACATGGAATTTAGAAGTTGATGTCTAAGGAGTTGTACCCTCAGGACATCTCACTATTGGAGATGCTCTAGTCCATTCCATCTATGAGAAAGATTGGAAAACATCAAATTGAAAAGAAGAATAACCGAGCTTTAGGACACATTAAGTCCCAAGTCATTGTTTATAGAGCCTTTCGACATTGTCGCACCTGATCAAATCCCCCCTAGTACACCTAGAACGTCAATAAAAGTAAGGAAAGACTTTAAGTTTCAACAGGGTGTTAGGTTGTATGTCACTGAAAATATTAATATGTGACTTACTATAATTTCACAAGCATGGGAAGTCATTACAAGTCCGAGGAATCTATCTCAAAGAATTGCTAGCCTAATGGAATATTTGCAAAAGGATCTCGAGCTTGATGAAGCCTACTATAAAAATGTCTTATGTACGTTCATTTCACATGTGACAAGTCTAAGCGACTCTCATAGAAATCAACAACAACTACCTTCAAATTGAAGAATAAAACAACTAAAAGCAGGATGGATGGAAAGCATACACAAGTTAAGAGATTCAATTGCCACATGTACAAGAGTAAATGATAAAAGAAGCAATGCATTCTTAAAAGCAATAGAAATTGCCAAGGACCTCGAAGGCCCATAGTTTGTGAGGAATTCAGACATAATAACAACAAAACAATTAGAAATGGAGTTGAGCACGATCAAAGCATCATGGGCCAACGAGTTCTATGAACTCACTGATTTCCTAGAGGATGGAATCAAATGGTGGTTGTTTACTTTTGTAAATAATAATGAAGACCTTCTGACATCAATAAAACAGCTACACTTCGAGTTTAAAGAAATTGAATATGAAATTGAAAGGTTAAACAAGACATCATCTTTGTTCAATGAAGGCTTATATTGATGAGTCGCTCAAGAAGTCGTTGGTGGATATAGTTAACCCATAATAACTCTCGAAAAACAATTATTTCAAGAAAGCTCGTTGCACATATATAAAAGAAGAAGACCCTAGTAATAAAGGCATCATCGACTCATCAAATATCCTTATCAAGAGAGAGATACATCCATATGTCTGTCATTCCTCTGCCATTATGCGAGTGTTTTTCTTTTTGAAGCATTTCCTTTCCTTCATCACAGTTTTTGATCATCCAACTTTATTAAGTGTATTGCTCATTTGTAAAGTGGATCCCTAATTGTATTTCTCCTTTTCATCCAGGTTTCTTCTACCACTTTATATGGTCCGTGAGAGTCCCATCCCACTCTATTTGGATGAACGCCTTTACTTTTATCGTTTAAGTATCAAGAACATTGTGTATTGTGATATGAAAACACTTTATTCATACTGGAATATTCAATTTGTAATATTTTTCGACTCTCGCAGAAATCTATTTCTAGGAGTTCATAACATTTGTGGTTTCATACTTTTTATAAAGCATGAGATCTCATGTGTATTTATCCTATGCACCTTATGAGTTTCAATGAATGAAATATTTAAAGTTTTCTGATTTCTAGGCCACCATATTTATTTTCTGTCTATGAGTCTTGCTTTGAATCCCTTTATCTCGTTACTCGAATGGATGGATGTGATGGAATGAATGCAATCATTCTTACATGTGATGCTTTCATCTTCTTTTTTATAATTAATTATTATTTGATCAGTTGTTTTACCACTTGGTCCACTCACAAGTGATCATGTTATGAATGTATGAATATATGTTTTGATCAATTTTATTGAATATTTGAGTGAGAAAGAGGAGTACCACCTCTATAAAAACATAGAGGAAAATCTTGATTAGTCTTCGAGAAGAACCTAGGAGGTTGAATCTAGTCCATGACAAGACGAGATATCAACAATTGGTTGTCTTGAGGTTGGATTTCCTTGCTATGTCCCTTATTTTGTGAGTTAGTACCACCTTGACCATACTTATGTTGTTGTTGATTCGTAGACTTGAACTCTCGCTTATTTCGCTGCTTAAATTTCTAATCGATTTTGACAACATATCGATAAGCGAGTCCTAGTGAGGAGATGTTTAAGAAATCCATATTTATTTGGATGTACCTATGTAGGACACTATGGTACTTCAAAACCAGGTGTTGCTCGGAGTCTCTGTGTTGTGGATAAATTTGGCCTATGAATAAGCCAAACCTCCCTTGGCTTTTCCCTTGATCCAAGAAAGATAGCGGGGATAGATTTCAAAATAGTTTTCCTAAGATCCAAACAAATAGTTTCTTTTTTATACTTGAAGAGGGACAATGGCATATAAAATCCATCTTTGTTTGGATGTACTTGTGTAGACCACATGTGATACTTCAAAACTAGGTGTTTCTCAGAGTCTTTGGTACCTAAATTTGAGCGCAAGGTATGAAATATGTTAGTGTACTCCAACAACATCTAAGCTATTTTCTTATGGATAGTCATCCATCTAATATACTAGTCATCTTAGTTTCTCACAAGGTAGTTGTCAAGCCCTAAATATTGGCACATTACCCCTTAATTCGGGCATATTACATTATTATTGCCATTTTATTTATGTCAGCTTGGGTCCATTAGTTATAATTGTAACTCGTAGTCTCCTATATATACCAAGGAGACCTTTTCATTTGGAATCATCTTGTATTTCTAAATTTATGTGGTGTATAAGGAGGTTTCCGCCTCGAAGAGGCTTATTATCTGAAATTCTCCCTTTGTCAAGGCGTTTAGTACTTATTTTGAGGTTTTTTTATTCTATTTTTATATTTGGTTCTTAAAATTTGGTATCAGAGCTCAAGGTCTTGGGGTTTTGTTGCTTCATCTAAGACACCTTGGAATTTTTTATATAACTTTCTTTGTGTGATTTTTCAAAAGGAACGCCTTGGAGGATATTTAGTAGACATATCAATGTACTTGGGGTTCAAATTTAAACTCATGGGGCCTTATAATTTCACATATATAGGTTGTGTAAGATAGGGTTTTGGAATCATCATGAATTTAGTCATCGCAGAAGTTTCACTATAAAAAAATTATGTGATGTTTCAGACCCTGAAACTTGGAGACTATTTAGAGAAAGTATAAAGGTAGTTGTGATAAACAAATTCATCTTCTGGGTCATCCTACTTTTGTATATAAACCCTGTGTAAGATAGGGTAGATGACTAGTCATATTAACTAGTCTCAAACAAGTGTTCCAGGTAAAATAGTGATATCTTCTTCAGTGAGTATCTAAATTAGGTGAGACCAATTGCATTGGATAATGAATAGTTGATAGTATTCATGGTGTAAGTTTTAGTACCAAATATCATATATTGTGCTCTTGTCACTCTTTACAAGTATGATCTCATGGAAGGGA
Organism: Picea engelmannii; assembly: GCA_009831015.1. Lineage (NCBI taxonomy): Eukaryota > Viridiplantae > Streptophyta > Pinopsida > Pinales > Pinaceae > Picea > Picea engelmannii. Next base: position 556,885 of record ML777852.1, on the reverse strand, counting down.
ACAAATCAACAAGGTGTGGGGAAGTTACCATAACTTCCACTTGGCACATCCAATTTTTATTAGACCTGTGGCATTGTAGAGAAGAGGTATCAAAGAACTACAAAATTAAATTTTTAGACCTAGAAGGGCCAAAATTTTGGAGATACAACATAAGAAAGATCGTCTAGCAGAACCACCTCAAAATCAAGGTTTAAAAGTGATACTTGGCCAACATGCCACCAAAAAAGGGAAATTCTACATCAAATAATCCTTTAGACAGTCCTGCTTGGAATCTTGATGAAGGTGAAGAAATAAGCAGCGACATAAATGTTTTACAAAAGAAGGCATTAACAAAATATGAACTACAAGGGATGATGGATTCAATTGAAGCTAAGTTTGAAGTAATAATGGATACTAAAATGGATGGTTTAAAAAGGGAGATCATGGAAGGATTGAAAAAATTATTAATAGAGAGGCCACCTAAAAGTGAAAATGTATCCCATGAAATTCATGATGAGGACACAAGGAAGATGAATCAAGACTGGAGAAACTCCAACTTTGGGTTGAAGACCAACCACTTTTTTAAGATCAATATGAGGAAGTTTGATGGCAAGGATCCAATCACATGAATACTCCAGATGGAGTAGTTCTTTGATCTACATGATGTGCCACACACACAAAAGGTATGAATTGTGTCTTTATATTTAGAACCCAATCAATTTGTGTGGTATCACTTGGACAATTTTCACAGAAGAAATGATAGCACACTATGAGGATACAAGGAGCAATACCTTCTTCAGCCAATTGATAAATCTCAATCAAAAGGGTTTAGTTGAGGAACGCATTGATAACTTCCAAAGATTGAATATAAAGGTAACACATATTACAAATGAGCACCTGATTGATGTATTCACAGGAACTTTAAAGGATAACATTCAACATGAGGTTCACCTTTGGTAACCCAAATCATTGGAGAATGCGTTCAAGGTGGGGAGAAATGTTGAAAGTAAAAATATGGCTATGGCTACTAGAAGGACCACTCCTAACATCTATCGAGAGAATAATGCTCCTTCTTCTAAAACACCTCAACCTATAAGATTGACACCTCAACAATTGGAGGAAAGAAAAGCAAAAGGTTTATGCTTTAATTATGACAACAAGTACAGTAAGGGACATAAGTGTCGTGAGAATAAATTATTCTAAATAGATTGTGAAGAGGAAGAAGAACAAGAACAAGAACCATCTCAAGATGAAAACATAGAAGAGATTTATTTTCAAGAGTTGACTCCCACCATACCATGGCATGCATTGGCTGGAATTAGCACTCCTCAAACCCTCAATATTGAAGTATATATCAAAAAGAAAAAAGGTAATAGTCCTAATTGATTCTAGTAGTACTCATAATTTCATTCTCTATAATAGCCAAAGCTCTCAATTGCTTTATATATCCAGTGCCAGAGTTTCAAGTAATGATTGCAGATGGAGGAACTATCAATTTCTCAAGAAAATGCCATAATATCAATCTTACTATGGGGAGAATATGTAATGAATATTCCAATGATTGCTATACCCATGGGTGGTGCTAACGTCGTACTAGGAGTCTAATGGTTACAATCATTGGGAACAATGGATTTTAATTTTGAATAACTTTTCATGAAATTTTCATTGGAAGGAAAGGAAATTGAGTTAAGGGGTATCACAAAGAAACCCAGTGAGGTGATAAGCTCTAATGGCATGACAAAATTATTGAAAAAGGGGCATCAGGGTGTAATTGTACAACTATGCTCACTAGATTTTCAAAAATCTAAGCCATCTATTCCCCTAGATCTCCAAGGGATCATTGATAAGCATTCCAAAGTATTTGAAGATATTCCCAGAGGTCTTCCACCCACTCACAATCATGATCATGCTATTCACCTAATTCCTAGGAGTGTTCCTTCTAACATTAGGCCTTACAGATACCCTTATGCCCAGAAGAGTGAAATTAAACGTATGGTTGAAGAAATGTAGAGGTTGGCATGATTATACCTAGCCAAAGTTCTTACTCTGCACCGGTGGTAATGGTACTCAAGAAAGAGGGCTCATGGCATATGTGTCCAGATTATAGAGAGCTCAACAAGATCATTATTAAATATAAGTTTCCCATTCCCATAATTGATGAATTGTTAGATGAACTACATGGAGCAATCTACTTCACAAAGTTGGATCTCTGTTTAGGGTATCATCAAATTAGAATGAAGGAAGCAGATATCCCAAAAACAACATTTTGAACTCATGAAGGCCATTATGAATTTTTGGTCATGCCTTTTGACCTTACAAATGCACCTTCTACATTCCAAGGGTTGATGAATTCCATTTTCAATACCTTCCTTCGAAAATTTGTGTTAGTATTTTTTTATGATATACTAATCTATAGCAAGTCTTGGGAGGATCATGTTCGACATGTTGACAGGGTGCTACAACTACTAAAGGAGCAACAACTATATGCCAAACCATCCAAATGTTTCTTTGGGATGAAGGAGGTAGAGTATTTGGGTCATATTATATCTCATGAAGGTGTCAAGGTAGGCCCTAACAACTTAAACAACACAGTTTACTACCGCAAGTTTGTTCAAAACTATGGAAGAATAGAAACACCTTTAACAACATTAACTAAGAAGGATGCATTTTCATGGACTCCAGAGGCAACTCAAGATTTTGAACAAATTAAAGAGTTGATGTGCAAAGCTCCTATCTTGACCACACCAGACTTCACAAAAACCTTTATTCTAGAATGTGATGCCTCAGGAAATGGTATTCATGTTGTTCGAATGCAAGAAGGAAGGCCCCTTGCTTTTGAAATTCGTCCACTCAAGGTAAAGGGATTACACAAACCCATTTATGAGAAGGAAATGAATCAATGATGGCAATACTACATGCATTGAAGCAATGCCGCCCTTACCTAATGGGTAGGCATTTCAAGGTTAAAATAGATCATGATAGTCTTAAATACTTCCTGGAACAAAGCCTATCTTCAGAAGAACAACAAAAATGCGTGACCAAGATGTTGGGTTGTGATTTTGAAATCATCTACAAGAAAGGGAAGCGAAATGTTGTGGAAGATGCACTCTCGAGAAAGGATGAATATATTGAGGCCTTTCGTTGTGCCATCTCAATCATCCAACCTGATTGGATAATAGAAGCAAGGGATGAATGGAAGAATGACGAAAATGTGTGGATTCTCATTCAAAAGTTGCAACATGCTTCTAGTGCATCAAACACATTTACATGGAAAAATGATTCACTATGGTACAAAGATTGCTTATATTTATGTAAGAACTCTCGACTCAAACAAAAGGTACTCTTGGAATTGCACACCTCTTCGGTAGGAGGGCATTCAGGATTTTTGAAAACCTACCACAGGGTCAAGAAGGATTTTTTTTGGGATGGCCTTAAAGCTGATGTTCAAAGGTTTGTGGCAGAACGTTTGGTTTTACAAAAAAATAAGGTGGAAACAATTAAGTCCCGGGGTATTTTACAACCATTAGCCATCCCAATTCAGCATTGGGAGGATGTTTCCATGGATTTCATTACAAGGTTACTAAAGTCTGAAGGATTGAGTGTCATCATGGTGACTGTTGATAGACTGACCAAGTAGACACACTTTTGTGCCCTCTCTATTATAACAAGATTTGCCTCACCCTATGCAATCTTGCACAAAAGGCCTTTTTCCATTTCCCTATTCAGACTTTTTATCCCTTTTTGCAAATCCCAGAGCTAAAAATACATTTTTTCCCACATTACGCACCTTGCCTACTATACAACATGCTTATACGTAGGTTGCACCACCACATCCTGCGTACATCGGAATTTATGCCCAGAAATGAAAAATGGTGTCGGGTTTCCATGTCACAACAGGAGATCAATGATCCTTGGCCTTCCATATACTGGAAACATTCCGACTCGGCCCTTAAGTTCCACTTGAAGGCTATAAATGGGTCAATTCTGAGCTATGGAAAAGAGGATAAAGAATTCAACTTTGAGAGAAAAGTTACTCTGGAGAAATGATTCACTTCATATTGAGTCTGAATCCCTTTGTCCTTTAAGTCTGAACACAATGTTCAACCCCCAAGCTCTTCCCTTATTGATTGAGAACTTCATTGTCTCTCTTCTATGAGCTTGTCTTTGGTGGAGGATTGAAGTGGTGGAGGCCCAACTAAAAGGAAATTAGTTTCTCGGTTATGAACCGTGCCGACACCGAAGTTTGTAACTTTTTCACTTATGTTGATCATATATTAATAGAAATACTCTTTTCCCGTCCAATTCATATCTTGCAAATATTTGAATTATTATTCCATGGCCATATTTTTTATGTATGTTAATGGATTATGCTATTGAATGTGATAACATCATATGTTATCACCATATGCTTGCTTTGCTTGGTTGTTGAGGACTAGTTGTAGGTATATTGCTTTGGGTCAAGTGCTCAACAGTGGACTTCATCGAACGTCTAGACGAGGTACGCCTTTTATCTTGTCTTGCTAGCATATTTGTTTATATAACATACTTGAGAATAAAGTTGATTTTTATAGTCATTTTCATCTGTTGTGGTTTTCCCCTAAACATAGAGAGATTTTCCTCATAACACTCTCTCACCCTTTCAAAGCTAGTACAGTTTCCACCGCATTCGTGGAGACAGTTCAAAAGCTACATGGAATCCCAAAGATTATTGTAAGTGACAGAGATCCCATCTTCATTGGACATTTTTGGAAAAAAAATATTTTCTTGTTTGGGCACTCAATTGGCTCATAGCTCATCTTATAATCCTCAATCTGATGGACAAACTGATATAGTGAAAAAATGTATGTAAGGCTACCTTCGTTGCTTTGTCTCTGATAAAAAAACATAATGGTTCAAGTGGTTACCCTTGGCAGAATGGTGGTATAACACTTCCTTTCGTACTGCAACAAAAATGACACCATTTATGGTGCTCTATGGATATGACCCACCGTCCATCACTTCTTCTCTAAAAGAAAAATCTAAGGTTCAAGCAGAAGAAGATCACATTGAGCATCAACAACAAGTTCTCCAACTCTTGAAGGAAAACCTGACCATGGCACAGAATCGCATGAAACAACAAGCATATCAACATCGTAGTGAAAGGAGTTTTGAAGTAGGGGATTTGTTATTTTTAAGAATACAACCATACAAACAGATGTCCCTCGAACAAGCTAATAAGGATGATAAATTATCACCAAAGTACTATGGCCCTTATAAGGTGTTGCAAAAGATTGGTAATATGGCATACAAATTAGAGTTGCCTGCATCTTCACGAGTACACCCAGCTTTCCATGTTTCATGCTTAAAGAAGGTTATAGGTGACACGATCCCAGTTCAAAATATATTGCCAGAACTTGATAAGGAAGGAAAAATATATTGGAGCCTAGACCTATCATTGATAGAAGAATTCGTCGGTTGAGGAATAGATCCATTTCGGTGTATCTCATTAAGTGGAAGAAACTATCTATTGAAGATTCCACTTGGGAAGATGAATCTTTTATACAGAAGCATCCAAAATTACTAAAGCGTTGCAGACAACACTTGTCTTAAAGGGAGGGGCATGTTAAGCCCTAAATATTTGCACACTACCCCTTAAATGGGGCATATTATGTTAGTATTGTTATTTTATTTATGTCGGCTTGGGTCCATTAGTTGTAATTGTAACTCCTAGTCTTCTATATATCCAAGGAGACATTTTCATTTGGAATCATATTGTATTTGTAAATTTATGTGGTGTATAAGGAGGTTTCCCCCTCGAAGAGGCTTATTATCTGAAATTCTCTCTTTTTCAAGTTGTTGAGTACTTATTCTGAGGTTTTTTTATGCTATTTTTATATTTGGTTCTTAACAAAACTCCTCCTTTAGGGCATCTACAAAGGATGCCCAAGTAGGTTCTCTCTTGAATGGTGTAGATTCCTTCATGGTGTATCTCTCCCAATAACCTTCCCACCAAGCTCTAACATGGGGAAGGGATTTAAGGAGCATGAAGGTGATCTTTTCATTGTGATTTTTTTTTGGATGGAGTAATAACCTTCTACATGATTCAACCATTTTTCTAGAGCATATGCATCTATTTGGCCTTCAAATAAGGGGATATCAAAATTGACGTGTACCTTGAAGGGTGTCGCACCTCCGAAATGGTTGCTTGTCGAAGATGCCTTGGCCACCACCATCGGTAGTATTTGAAGGATTTTGTTAAGCCCTAATATTGGCTCATTACCCCTTAATTGGGGCATATTAGATTAGTAATGCTATTTTATTTATGTCGGCTTTAGGCCATTAGTTGTAATTTAGATTAGTAATGTTATTTTAATTATGTCGGCTTTAGGCCA
>ML777852.1:499943-545520 GCA_009831015.1 Picea engelmannii | reverse complement strand
ACATTTTCATTTTGAATCATCTTATACTTGAACATTTAAGTGGGGTAAAAGGAGGTTGCCCCCTCGAAGAGGCTTATTATATGAAATTATCTCTTTTTCAAGGCGTTGAGTACTTTTCCTGAGGTTTTTCTATGCCATATTGATGTTTGGTTCTTAACAGATTTGAGTGGAGTTTTCCATCATTTATTTCCTCTATCGCAGAAGGGATTCCTCGAGCAACGTCCCAAAAGGATCTTCTGCTCTCTCATCTCTATTTTCTTACGCCATGGGAGGTCGCTTGGGCTAGCGAGAGAGGTTGTCCTCAAGCAAAACTAGCTCGATACCCAAATCTCTATATGATCTGGATCTCGAGGGATGAGATCTGGATGGCTTGAATGCCAAGAGAGGAGGATCTTAGATGTACCAATCTTACATGAAAAAAAAAACATGGACAAAAACATGTAAATGAAGTACTTGGGAGGTGAGGCGCAAAGAGGAGCCTCACCTCTAAAACTAATTACTAGTAAATCACTCAAAGGTAATTAATCTCACAATGAACAATAGAAAATATAAGAGAAGCCAAAACGAGTAACTTGATATTACAAGAAGGCTTGCTAGACCTTTATATAGCATTACAAAATGGTCCATTGGACAAAGTAAAAAAGAGCTCATTAAATGAGTCTCTATTATTAGTATAATAGATCTAACTATCCAACTAACTAAGTAGTGAAAAATAGAACCCAATACAATAATGGAAAGAGTGCATTAAATGAGTCTCTTTTATTATAATAATAGATCTAACTACCCAGCTAAATAAGTAGTGGAAAATAAAACCTAATACAATAATGGATAGGTGGGACTCTCTTTGACCCATATGGAAAACCTGTTAGCCCAATTAATTAATGAGGAGGTTGGCATCTCTTTGATCCACATGGACAATCTATTAGCTTTATAGCTTTATGACTTTTGCATTCGAATTTAGACCATATACCCCCTAAAATTCAGATCACTAAACCCTGACCTCGTCAGGGACCTGCTCTGAGAAATGACAAGGAGAAGACTTCTCTGATACCACTGATCCATATTATGCTAGGAACGAAACGAGACAAAAACAAAAATATAATAGAGAACACATAAATACAGTGAAACCCAAATTCTATTAATGAATAAGATAGAAAAGCATTGTAGAACACAAGCTAACAAAATGTGGTAACTTATCTTTGAAAAGAAAGAGATGTTGGCTACTCTTCATTCACAACAAGCTTTACATCACACTCCATTGCATGCTTAAAGGGCCCCCTTCACCTCAATTATATATGAGAGAGTGGGAGGAGAACAATTCCCATGATGAATGTGTGATAAATTAGTTTAAGTTTATAAAATTTCATAGGCATGTAAAACACTAGGACTTCTCGCATAATGACCCATCCCAGTACTACTCTAGTCCGAGCGCGTTTAAATGCGGAGTTCTAATGGGATTCGGTGCATTAACGCTATGCTATAAACATGTACACAAGACCACTAGGAAATCATTACATGATGTTTGTAATTAACAAATGAAGCTGGCATTACATTCCATTTCCCATCAAAAGGGTCAATATCATAGTTTATCAAAACCACATGCTTGGAATGTTTGACTTAACCAATAAAACCAACATTCCTTGAGCATATCTTGCTTTGTTGTTGTCTTATTCATTCATATAATAAAGAGTTACATGACTAACCTTGGTCTACACCTAAGACAAAATCATCATCCTACTCTCTTGCTTTACACGAGAACAACTCTACAACCAATTCAACTTACATCTACATGACCACTCTACTAATAGCAACATCAACTAATTACAATTACAATATGTCATATTTATAGGCCTTACTGCATGCAAAATCCTAATTCATGGTGCCCAAAAATAGTTACGGATCCATGTATATGATTGGTTGTAATTCCGTGAATCTCGAGATTATGTTACAATATACTACCTATTGAACTTCAATCGACTATGAACCAGTCGACCAACGGTAGACCTTTAGTCGGTCTCCAATAGGATGGCACTCGACCTCCTGTCGGATGATCTCTCAACCTTCCATTCAATCACTTTGACCTTCAACTTAACCATCAACTCGACTTATCCATCCCATCGAACATTCACCCAGTTGATCCACCTCGTATAGCTAGTCAGTGAATTGTTCAATGTTCTATCACTGCAAAGAATATAACAACCCAAAATTCTCCCACTTGTTGTTTTATTTGTTGAAATATGAGAACCTAAACCTATTGTTCATTGACCTAGGGAAGCAATGTCCATTGCCTCCATACACCAAGAGAACTTAACAACATTCACAGACTTGATCAAAGAGTCTGCTATGTTTTCCAATGTGTCTACTTTCTCCAACAACACCGTATTGCTTTGCATCTTGTCTCTCACAAAATGGCATTGTATATCAATACGCTTCATTATGGAATGGTAAGTTGTGTTCTTTGCCATAAGTATTGCACTCTAACTATCACTATTTATCTTCATAAATTACTACTCAAACCCATAAGTTGGATCTTGTCCAGGTGCACATGCACCTATGTTCATCCATGATGTATCCCAATTATTGAATTCAGTACATGTCGAATGGGCATTTCTCCAGATTGGTGTATAGCTTGTGTTGTCACGGGGTGCTCAGGAGCTACAAGATATGTTGCAGATTTTCTACCCAGGTCCGGTTGAATATGAGGATGGCATTAAAATATATGACCAAAAAAGATTTTGTGGATGGCCACAAGATATCATCCAACATCTTCATGAATGTTGTTGAAGCATTAGTCAAGACAAAAGACATGACCAACCACCCAACACGACCTTCTTTAGATTTGAAGTTTGTTTTGCAAACATCAGTTTGTTCTATAGGAACCTGGTGGTATCTTGACTTCATATCAATCTTAGTAAATAAATTGGCACCCTTAAGTTGATCAAGAAGATCGTCAATCCGGGGGATCGGGTATCAGTTCTTGACAATGATCTTATTCATGACTCTATAATCAATACAGAGTCACCATGTCCCATCCTTCTTTTGTTCCAACATAATTAGGCTCCCACAAGGCAAGGAGCTCTGTCAAATATGGCCCTTACGGATGAGCTCAAGAATCTAACGCTTTATTTCCTCATTCTTGAGAAGGGAGCATCTATATATTGGACCATTGGGTAAGGGCACACCAGGTATCAAGTCAATGGAATGTTTGACTTGACAGTGTAGAGTTGTAGAGAAATAATACTCATACTAAACCAAATAGGAAAGAAAACACATAATTAAAGAAAATAAACAATGAATACACAATACACATGAATTTTACCTTGGAAACCAAGAAAAACAACATTCCTTGACCATTTCTTGCTTTGTTGTTGTCTTATTCATTCGTAGAATAAAGAGTTACATGACTAACCTTGGTCTACACCTAAGACACAATCGTCATCCTACTCTCTTCCTTTACACAAGAATAACTCTACAACAAATTCGGCTTACATCTACATGACCACTGTACTAATAGGAATGTCAACTAATTACAGTTACAATATGCCATGTTTATAGGTCTTACCACATGCAAAATCCTAATCCATGGTGCCCAAAAATAGTTATAGATCCATGTAGATGATTGGTTGTAATTCCATGAATCTCGAGATTCTGTGACAATAGACTACATGTTGTTTTGAATCCCGCAGTCAACAATGAAATGTAGTGGGGTCCCTTTTATCCACATTTAGGAATGGAAGAGATGCTCCCCCTCCTCAAGTTGTTACGACTCGTCTGGTTGTATCTTTGTGGTTGTGATGGTACTATGGGTTCTACATCGATGATCCACTTTCCTTGTTCCTAATCAGAATCTGAGTTAGGGTCCAACTCCTTTTCTTTAAGCTCGACCAATAATGATTGTTTCAAGTGGAATCGATCAATGTTGTGCCTGGGGATTTTGTGGAACTCATGCCACTTTCCAGTGTCCTTCTTTGTCTTTCCATTACACTTTTTTACTTACGGATTGGACTGGTGTTGACCCATTTCCATGTGTCCCCTTCTTTTATTTTTATGCCATACATAAAACCTTTTTTCCACCCATTTTTCCTTTGTTTATACTTGGGATCAAATTTCACAAACACTTAGATATTTTATTGGTTTATGCGAGATTCCTTCTGTTATGCAAAGATTCCATTTTCTATAACAATTTCTCCGCACTTTGCACAAAACATTCTCCCGCACTAGTCATGTCCTACATAGCCCAACACTTAGTTTAATTTCAACCTTCCCTTTGTGTGGAAGAGCAATCATCGATTTCCTCTCCACACAAATGCCCTTTCTACACAACCTTTTCTCCAACACACTTATATTTCCACACAACTCTTGTGCGGAACACTTTGCCTATCCCACTCTCCGCACTCACCATACCTCCACACTTTTGCACGCCTTTCCATTTTGCACTTCTCTCACTTCTGCACTTTTGAAATTCCACACTACAAATGTTATAAGTAGTGATATCTCTCTATCTATACTTAGTGAAATCTTTACAAACATCATGTGCCTTGCACGTTCTTTAAGGGTCACTTGTTTCACATTAATGAGTTTTGATTTGCAAGGTATAGGGAAGTGATCTAGAGATAATGTGAATTAATTATCCCGCTTTCCCATAAAGCTCTTTCTTTTCAAAATAACTTCCATTTGTTGTTGTCTATGTTTCGAAAGGAATTTGTACGTATGGAAAGGATGTTTCAATAAATGTGACTCATGCACTTAGCCTTTAAATAGTCTCACGCTCCATAATTCATAAGTGATCGTATCACATATATCAAAGTGCATTTGAAGAATAAGGAATATGTCATCTAGAATAAGGAAATACCCCTTTTGTGGAGATACTACTAACTCTCTCGACCGCCAAGACAAAGACTTCCATTGGTGCATGACATATCAGTGGTATCAGATCTTAACTCTTGAATAGAAGAAAAATAACAAAATTTGGACTACAGGCTTGGAAAATGTTGGTTGTGTGAATTTTTTAACTTCAAGGGGCTAGTTTTCTAGTGTGCTCATCAATTCAACCCAAAAATCAGAGCAATCCGAGTATCACTTGAGAGAAATATCCATGTTTTATTAACTCCAAAAATATTTAAAAGAATACTCTGACTTCTTGCTTTGAATAAAAGTCTTAAGATTTTGGAAGTTGATTCTTTCATGGATTTGCATGGTGGTGGAGCGAATTTGTTAAAGGATTTTATGGTTACATCCACAGAAATTCCGTTCAACCTCTCGTCCATCAACATATCTCTGTTGGTGGAGTCATATTGTAATTTTCATGGTTGTTTGCGCGCTTAATGGGAAGAGAATCCACTTCTCACATTTCCAAGTTAGTCTTGTACATATTACATTTTTCTTTTCGAAAATAAGTTATTTTTGACTGGGTTGATGTAATCTCAGATGAGATTGCCTTTCAGCTGGCCAACTATTTAAAAACCTAGAGAATTTTTATAACTTCGTATCTGGTCCTGACAGTTTCCTACTATAATGTCTTTGAGCACTTTCCCCTTAGATAAAATTTAGATGTTGATAATGAACCGATTCAATTATGGTACCCTGTTTTATGGAATCATAAAGCACCTTTTCATTTATGCCTCATTCAAGATAAATTCCTTAAGGAATTTAGATATATGCCGACTCGAGCTGAAACCAAAAGGATAACTAAAGAAGTGGAAGGTTTTCTCAAAGGAAAGGAATTTGTTTTTGTGAAGACAATTGTACTTACATTAGATTGTATGGTTGTGAAGAAACCCCTCTTCTTCTTCCCGCATCTATTTGGAAATATCTAGTTGCTAAGGTTTGTGGATAGTACAATTCATGATCCATCCTATTTGACAGAAAAGGAAAGAAGCAGTTTATTTCATCACCCTTTCATGTTGTCGACACAACAATAAGGAATTCCACCCATTTAATGGAAATGGATGAAATTCTTACCCCATTCAATTTAAAGGAAGGAGAACTCTCGAGAGGTTTTGACCCTAAAAGACTGTTCTCTAAACACTTGTCATCCATGAGATACATAAATCGTTTCACAAATATTTTGAAGGAACTGGTTATAGCAACCCAAATACCCCAATCAAGAAGGACAAGCATGTATGTGATGATGATTTGGTCATGGAAGTTAGCACAAAAACTCAAATACAAAATATAATAAGGCAAAGAGGCAAAGACACAAACAATGTACAATACTCTTCTATTCCTCATTCATGTAGGTGTTCCTCCTCTACACAAAAGAAGCATGTAGCAAATGTGAGTAGAGGAGAGAATAATGAAGGACATGTTGGAGGAAATGATGGAGAAGACACACCCCTGGTTGATATTGAAAAATCACTTGACATATCTCAACAGAAGAGAAAGATAATCCCAAGCCAAAATGACTCACAAAATTTAGGAAGCTCAAGGAATGTAGTTGATATGGAAATTTACAATGCCCCAATGCTCGACTAGGTAGCACTTAGAATCACTGAAAGTCAACAAATTTCAAAGGAGGTGGCTCATGAAGAGCCAACAATTTTTGAAGAGTAGCCTATGACACTACACAATGCTAAATATAATTATGAAGAAAAAAAATTGCAAATAGAGAAAGACCATGTTAAAAATAAGAAAGTTACTCAAACATGGAATTTAGAAGTTTATGTCTCAGGAGTTGGACCCTTAGGACATCTCACTATTAGAGATTCTCTATCCCATTCTGTCTATGAGCAAGAGTTGGAAAACATCAAATTGAAAAGAAGAATAACTGAGCTTGAGGACGCATTAAATCCCAAGCCATTGTTTGCAGAGCCTTTGGCCATTGTCGCACCTGATCAAATTCCCCCTAGTACACCTAGAACATCGGTAAAAGTAAGGAAAGACTTTAAGTTTCTCAATGGAGTTAGGTTGTATGTCACTGAAAATATTAATATGCGACTTACTATAATTTCACAAGCATGGGAATTCTTTACAAGTCAGAGGAATATATCTAAAAGAATTGCTAGCCTAATGGAATATTTGCAAAAGGATCTCGAGCATGATGAAGCCTACTATAAAAATGTATTTTGTATGTTCATTTCACGTGTGACAAGTCTAAGCGATTATCGTAGAAATCAACAACAACTACCTTCAAATTGAAGAATAAAACAACTAAAAGCAGGATGGATGACAAGGATACAGATGTTAAAAGATTCAATTGCCACATGTACAAGAGTAAATGATAAAAGAAGCAATGCATTCTTAAAATATTTAGAAATTGTCAAGGACCTTGAAGGCCCATAGTTTGTGAAAAATTCAGTCATAATAACAACAGAACGATTGGAAATGGAGTTGAGCATGATCAAAGCATCATGGGCCAACGAGTTCTATGAACTCATTGATTTCCTGGAGTACGAAATCAAGCGATGGTTGTTTACTTTTGTAAATGATAATGAACACCACTTGGCATCAATAAAGCAACTACACTTCGAGTTTAAAGAAATTGAAGATGAAATTTAATGGTTAAACAAGACATCATCATCGCGCAATGAAGGAATATATTGATGAGTCGCTCAAGAAGTCATTGGTGGATATAGTTAACCCATAATAACTATCCAAAAGCAACTATTTCAAGAAATCTCATTGCATATATATAAAATAAGAAGACCCCAGTAAGAAAGGCATCATCGATCAACAAAGGTCCTCATCAAGAGAGAGATACATCCATATGTTTGCCATTCCTCTCCTATTATGTGAGTGTTTTTCTTTTCGAAGCATTTATTTTCCTTCATCACAGTCTTTGATCATCCAACTTTATTAAGCGTATTGCTCATTTGTAAAGCAGATCCCTGATTGTATTTCTCTGTTTCTTCCAGGTTTGTTCTACTACTTTATATGGTCCACGAGAGTCTGAATCCCACTTTGTTTGTACGAACGCCTTTACTTTTATGATTTAAGTATCAAGAACATTGTGTATTGTGATAGGAAAACACTTTATTCAAAATTGAATATTCAATTTGTAATATTTTTAGACTCTCGCAGAGAGCTATTTCTAGGAATTCATAACATTTGTTGTTTCAGAGTTTTTATAAAGCATGAGATCTCGTGTGTGTTTCTCCTATGCATATTATGAGTTTCAATGAATGAAATATTTAAAGTTCTCTGATTTCTAGGCCACCATCTTTATTTTTTGTCTATGAGTCTTGTTTCAAATCCCTTTATCACGTTACCTGAATGAATGGATGCGATGGAATGAATGTAGTTATTCTTTCATGTGACGTTATCATCTTCCTTTTTATAATTAATTTATTATTTGATCAATTGTTTTACCACTTGATCCACTCACAAGTGTTCATGTTATGAATGTATGAATATATGTTTTGATCAAGTTTATTGAATATTTGAGTGAGAAAGAGGAGTACCACCTCTATAAAAATGTAGAGGAAAATCTTGATTAGTCTTCAAGAAGAACCTAGGAGGTTGACTCTAGTCCATGACAGGAAGATAAATCAACAATTGGTTGTCTTGAGGTTGGATTTCCTTGCCATGTCCTTTGTTTTGTGAGTTAGAACCACCTTTACCATACTTTTATTGTTGTTGATTTGTAGACTTGAACTCTCGCTTATTTCGCAGCTTAAATTTCTACTCAATTTGGACAACATATTGATAAGTGACTCCTAGTGAGGAGATGTTTAAGAAATCAATATTTGTTTGGATGTACCTATGTAGGCCACCGTGATACTTCAAAACCAGGTGTTTCTCGGAGTCTTTGTGTTGTGGATAAATTTGGCCTACGAATATGCCAAACCTCCCTTGGATTTTCCCTTGATCCAAGAAATATAGCGGGGCTAAATTTCTAAATAGTTTTCCTAAGATCCAAACGAATAGTTTCATTTTTATACCAGAAGAGGAAGAATAGCATACCTTTTCAATGAATGTTGTCCTCACATGTCTAGCTGATGCAGCTCTCAATATCCAACTCCAACTCCGACGATCCAATTCTTGCACACAAGCAACAAACAAATACTAATCTACAAATTCTCCAAGTGTTAGGAAATCACAATAATAGTCTAGATTGAACCTTATGTATTCAAGGAGAGATCATATATGTCTTCTACAATTGAATACATTCAATATAGAAAGGGGAAAACCATATATCTATATTATAAAAATGGAGAAGTACATCAAGAATTTTTAACCTTGAATGAATGATGCATTCTTCCTTATACTCCTTCCCTTACTCCTCTTGAGCTTTCCCTCAAGCGAGCCAAACCTTATCTGAAGGCTGATCTAAATGAAGAAGCTCCTCTGAAAATCCACCAGCATATACCTATAAATAATTCTTCCCCCTCTTTCCCATGGATGACCTTCTTGATATAGATTGGTGAAAGAGGCCAAGAGATGGTTCTAAATCTCTAGAACTTAGTGAACCTCGACTAGATTGAAAGTTCCCAAGCTCCTTCCATGAGAAATATAACTCATCTAGCGTTGATCTCCTTGGAAATCACCAAATCTAGAAGTCTCCATAGGCGGTCGTGACCCGACAATATTGTAGCTAGTGATCAGTCGTAGATGAAAAACTATGCAACTAGCAATCGGTCGTGCTCTGTCAAGCAGTTTAGGTGGAACCATATTCATATGTAAGTGACTAAAATCCAGGGCAGAAGAGTGTGTCTAAACGTGAAATCAATTGTTTGTCCTACCTGAGACTCCAGGGTGGAAAATAAGGCTTTAAAATATGCCCCCTAATGTTTGAGGTCAAGAGATGAATGAATGGCCAAAACACATTACTATAATGATCACCAACAAGAGGTAGCGTGGGGAGGGAGCAAAGAGTTCAAGAAACCAAGGAGTACCTACAGTCAAACATCAAGTGTATTTATAGATCATCCTTGAGGTAGGCATACCCATGCTCAGAAGAGAGACAAAGCATGGCCGCCAACACAATACACTAGGATCCATGAAGTGAAATGCAATACCATGGCCACGAAAGAATACACAGTGGATCCATGTCATCAAATAGATCATAACCACGAGCAAATACAATGTGGATCCATGTCATAGTATACATCAAGAAGACTTCGAGCACTAAGGAGAGTGCCCTCTAAGTCTTCAAAGTACTCATACCGTAGCGATATACTCCATTGCAACTTGGGAGGGGTGATATAGAAGAGTGATGTGACCCCAAACCTAAGGTCTTTGTCCCAAACCCCAATGGTATGATTCTACAAAATGCAAATAAATGAGTTGATGTCGAGCATGGTAGAAACTCTCTGATTACTAGTCATTGAGGTGTAATGTTAACAAATGATCCAAAAATCCTTAGATGTCAAATTAGTTCTTAATCATACTTTAACATCCAACCTAATTAAAAAATTATGATTGTTATGACTATTTGCAAATTAACACTTGAATCCCCTTACTTATCCAAAACTTTATTAATTGATAAATAACTTGTGGAAGTTAAAATGTTGAAATTGAGAGAAATAGAAAACAACAATAACAAGGCACATTGCACAAGTTGACAACGAAGTTCACCCATCTTGGGATACGTCTCCAAGTCCGCTTCCAAATGAGATATCGCTTTATTAATGCTCAAAATGTTTGGTACAACAATGACTCTGACTTGTGTTATGGAAACATGCCTTCTATTATGCTACATATACTCAGATGAAATTTTCACAATCAACTCTGCCTCATAAAACTGAAACTTTTGACTCTAAACACTCTATATCTCCCAAAAATACCCAATGGCATAGAAATACAACATATCAAAAGAAACTCACTCTAAGTTCTTGGCAACATAGCACGTTCTCTATCGCAATGGTGAAGTCTTTGCGTTTTTATAGTGGAGGTCAAGGATTCAAACCCCGCTCGACCCATTATATTCCTATCGACAACTTGAATAAGAAATATGGATTCTCTGATGGCCTTTAACAAATGTGCATGTTGGCGCAACGATCATGGTGTTGTATTGTTTGTGGTCGGTCGGGGGTTCAACCCCCCCCCCCCCCCCTCATTGTGTTTTACGTAAAATATATATCAACTAAGATTTAAATGTTAGTCTGTTGGTTGGTATATTCAACGAGTTGGTTAAAACTGATTGTTAGGCGTGACAAGGTTAGGGGTTCAACCCCTTGTCGACCCATGTTTTCCGTTGATTATACATATAATAAAAATCAAATATAAATGATGTCATTATATGATTAATTCTCGTTGTTTGGTCTAGTGGTTAGACCGTTGTTTTTTTAAGCTAGAGGTTGTAGGTTTGAATCTCACTGGGCTTGACAATTTTTTCAACCATTATCCAACATTAGCCAATTGGAGGGTGCCATGTGGTAGCCTCTTATTGGGCCACATCACCTGACTGAACACCCAGTCAACTTCCCTGTCAGCATGCCATGTCACCACTGTACTACCACCTGTCACATGCCATGTCAGTATTGTATAGTCCGCATGCATGTCCATATAGTGCAATGCATCATCCTTTCAGTGATGCCACATGGCACCTACCTTTTTCCATTTTTATCAGTTTTTCCAAAACTTCAGATGACCATATCTTTCTCATACGATGTTCGTTTGAGCCCATTCAAGTTGCATTGGAAATATCTTATCGAGCTCTATGCAATGAAGTTATTTTCATCAACATTTGAGACTGTCATTTTTTTAGCATTCTTAGATCCACTTGGATCATTCCTCCCCACTGGAAACCTTTTGGACCACCAAAAGTCTGGATTACTCAACAACTATGTGAGGATAAAGATCCCTCACTTTCCTGATCTCTATCCATCTTTCTTTTCTTGGTTGTACCCCTAGAAAATACTTCACGTCACCCCATCGTGAAGTCTTGATTCTCTTGTCAAGGATAACATCTTCATGTGGCTCATCTAAATACTCGAGAGAAAAATCATCAACTGTCAAAACCTGAACACCTTCATCTTTATCCATTATCATAGGAGGCTCATAAATTTACAAATTCTCAACATTCACCACTGAATACATTTGCATATAAGATGGAAAATATAAATAGAAAGCATTAGCACCAATCTTCTCCAAAATCTCAAATGGACCATACCTAATTGGTTTGAGATTTTTACCTTCACCCTTCATTATATCTTTGTCGATATGTAATCACACTTGATCACCAACTTGGAATTGATGATAAACCCGATGCTTGTCATGCCTCGCCTTGTACTTGTCTTGGCTCTTCCAATTGCTCCTGTATTGCCTGATGTACCTGTTGGATTCTCTTAATGAACCTCTTAGCTTTGTTGACATCCTCTTGTCCATCCACTTTGCTTGCTTCTCTGAAATAAAAATCCACAGGTGATTTAGGAAAGTATCCCAAACATGTCTCAAAAGGACATCTCTGAGTAGAAGAATGCATGTCACAATTATAAGCATCTTGTACATAGTGTAATTGTTCATCCCACAACTTAGGATGTTTACTACAATACCCTCGAAGCAAATGTACCATTGTCATGTTCACCACCTATGTTTGTCCATATGTCTATGGATGAAAAGAAGTGCTCTTCTTTAACTTAGTGTCCATCAACCCCCACAAACTAGACCAAAACATCCCCAAGAACGAGAGTCTCGATCAGATACAATAGATGTAGGCAGCCCAAAATGAACCCAAACATTATTAAAGAAAAAATGTGTTGTTTGTTCAACTGTGACTTGCTTATTACAAGTAATTAAGATACACATCTTATTGAACCTATCCACTATGGCATACAAGTAATCATGACTTGTTTTGGACATCAACAAATCCCCCACAAAATCTATGGACACACTTTCGCATGGTTGAGAAGGTACTGGAAATGGTGTATATAACCCCAACTTTCTATTGCTAGGCTTATTTATGGCACACAAAACACACCCTTTTACATAGTTGGAAATTGTTTCATTCATTCAAGGCCAATAACAATATCTTTGCAATTGTGCTACTGTCTTTCCTACCTCGCAGTGACAAGAAAAGAAAGATGTATGGGATTCCCTTATTACAGTTTCTCTTTCATCCCTAGGTATACAAAGCTTTCCAAGATGATACAATAAATTACCATGCACATGATAATCCACTTCTTCATTTTGATTACCATGAGTTAGAGCTGCATACACATCTTTAAAGTCATCATCTTTAGGATATTGTTCAACAAAACTTTCATGAGCTAAAGAATTATGCCTTAATATTGTATATGCATTGACTATTGGTCTTGATAACATCTCTGAAACTTTGTTAAGAATGCCCTTCTTATACTTAATTAACAAATGAAATTTTGTAAGAAACCCATCCATCTAAAGTGTCGTGATTGTTGTAAGCTTGGTTTGTGATTGCAAATACTGTAATGGTTGATAATCTATGTGAATTATTGTTTCCTTCCCCATTAAGTAATGCTTCCATGTTTTAACACTTTGTACCAAAGCATACAGTTCCTTATCATATGTTGGATAGTTAATTAATGCTTGAGTAAAAATTTCATAATGGTAACAAATAGGTTTACTTCGTTGCATCAAGACTACTCCCATGGCATATCCACTTGCATCGATTTGTATTTCAAATGGTTGTTGCGGATCCGACAAAGCCAAAACTAGTGTTGTTCTTATTTTCTCTTTCAATGTCTCAAAGGATTTTTGTTGCTTTCCTCTCCACTAAAATACATGTTTCACACTTATTAATGCATGCAAAGGAGTTGCTATGAAAGAGAAATTAGCAATAAATTTCCTCCAGTACTGCACTTCCCCTACGAAGCTCCTGACTTATGTGGGAGTGTTTTTCTTGGGCCAATTCATGATGAATTCCACCTTAGAGGGATCTATCTTCAACTCATTGTTTCCTACAATATAACCCAAGTACACTAGAGAGGTTTTTCTAAATTCACATTTAGACATATTCACATACAACTTATCCCTTTTCAAAAGTTCAAATACTTTCCCAACATGCATTACACGATCTTTCCATGTTCGACTAAAGACCAATATATCATCTAAGTAGACAATGACAAAATTATCTATAAAAGTCTTGAATATGTCATTCATTACCGTCATAAATGTTGCGGGTGTATTGCATAAACCAAATGGCATAACCAACCATTCAAACAATCCTTGTTTTATCTTGAAATAAGTTTTCCACACATCACTTTCTGCAATTCTAATTTGATGGTAACCACTTCTCAAATCTAACTTAGTGAAATAGACAAAAAAAATTCAACTGACTCGATAAATCATCAATTCTAGGAAGAGGATATCAGTTATTTACCATGATCTTGTTCAATGTTCGAAAGTCAATACACATCCTCCATGTATCATCTTTCTTTGGAACCAATACAATAGGAGATCCACATGGAAAGGAACTTGGTCTTATTATTCCCTTATCGAGCAACTCCTAAATTTATTTTTTTGGCTATGCACTATCTATCACTGATAACCTGTACATACCAATATTAGGAAGAGGATCATCCTGATGCAAATAAATTTTATGTTCAACCCTCCTCTTGGGAGGAAACCCTGTAGGTTCTTGAAATAACTCATCATAGTTAGAAATAATATTGACCAATTCTTGCTTATGACATGGATCACAACCTGAAAAAGTATATGATACATCTTTCTCTTTTTGCTTCACCATCACAAGAACAAAATATTTACCATCATTTACAAGTATATTCATTCATTCAATGCTCATGAAAGAAAGTTTAGTTTTAATACGGTGAGCTATAACAATATATTCAATCCCCTCTTTGAAAAGGTGATACTTATTCTCTTCTTGATAGAATATGGCTTTCCTATCATATGAGTATGGACTACCCAAGACAATATTGTAAATGTCAAGAGGCACTACGTCCAACTCAACCTCATTAGTTAACTTGGAAGTAATTGAAAATATTATTTTACATTGTTTAGTTATTTGAAATCTAGCATCCTCACACACCCAAACCAATGGATATGGTTTCACATGAGGCGTGATATTTAAATCCAACTTCTTAACAATTGCTTTAGAAATTAAATTAACTTGAGATCCAATGTCAAACAAAGTATCTATCTTTGTATGCTTCGCTATGACCCTTATATGAAAAATCTCACTTCATTTGTTTTGATTAAGAACACTTTCCAATTTAGAAGATTGAGTTGAAGAACTAGAATTAGCAGTTGATATACCTTTACTTCCCATTACTGTGATTTCAGTTTCATCTCTTGAATATGATCCTAGATCTTGTTGAGTTATTGCAACAGTCTTTTGTTTCCCCTTGTCTTGGAACTTCTCTGGTAGCATCTCTAGATGTACCTTCCAACACTTTGCCTCCTCGTGTCCTTTATTCTTGTAGTGAAAACATGTAGGCTTCTCTTCAACTTTATTCACTGTAGTTGTCTTCTTACTCTTCCATTTTCCCTTCGACTACTTATTGAATTTATGTGGTTTCTTATCCTCAAACACATGCTTTCCCTTGCTAGCTTCGAGATGAGTAGCTTGTACTGACAATTCCTCAATATTAGTAGGATTAAGCATTAATATAGTATGTTGAAGATATGAATGCATACCACCAATATATTTTAGAAGAGTTTCACGAGTATATAATGGAATTTCTAAAGACAATGCTTTCTTCTTAAATTCCTATGAATATGCTTGAATATTTTACCCTTTTCCTTGTCTTAGATGTTGCCAATCAATTATTGTTGTTTGCATATAACCTAATGGATAAAATTGTTTCCTAAATGCAACAATAAATCCATCCCAAGAAGAAATTATTTTACCCTATCAGATGATATCAATTTGTGTCTTACTCTCCCACCATATCAAAACTGTGTCGCACAGACGAAGAGTATCCAATTGTATCTTTGCAGCATCATCCACGATTTTATGTACCCTTCATTGTACTTCAATCTGTTTGATCCAATTATCCAACTTTTTTGCATTCAATTCTCCATCATAAATTGACAAATCAAACTTTACATCTAACTTTAATAAAGGAAAATCATGAGCATGAGAATGAGAAGACTTCTTAGAAGGATTCTTCTTAGGGGAAGAATGTTCACTTTCATCAAAATAAGATGATGATGATGATGGGGGCGAAGGAGGTTCTGGAGGTTCTTCACCTCCCCCTTCTCCTTAAGCTTTTACCAATGTTTCATCTATTGGATTACTGAGAGGGGGATGAATCAGTAATAGAGCTTTTTAATCTTTTTTAACCACAATATATAAGTGTTGTTTATCTTTATGATCAATTTACCAATATCATTCAACAAGTGCAGAATAAATAAACCATGAACAATGAGAAATCACACACATACACAATACACCAATATTTTCATGTGGAAACCTAATGCGGGAGAAAAACATAGAATAATTTTTCTTATATGTCTTTAAGAATTACATTCATTGGAAGCACCAACTTCCTTTGTTTTCCAGCTATGACTGGAAGGAGGCTTCAACCCCCTAAATTTTCAGGCTACAACCTAAGGGAATATCCAAATCCCCAATTTTTTGGCTCTAACCAGAAGGAGGCTACAACCCCCTATGTTTTTCGGCTACAACCAAAAGGTGGCTACAACCATCTATCCTTGCCTCGTCCTACCACCCTGAAATACAATGTCAAATAAATGATGAAACCATTGCCACATTGTCACTTTGAGATATACCACTGTAAATCTGTTCCAATCTGTGCTAAGAACCTATAACCAACCTATACCAATAACCTGTAATCAACATGTACTAGTAATCATCATGTACCAACAAAAACCAACAGATACACGACTTTTGTATGTTGCAGCACACATATGTACATGACCTGTATATATTGCAACCTACATATGTACGTGGTCTATCTATACTGCAACCTGCGTACACCTTTAAAAAGATAGGGTTTTTACATTTCCAAAACTTAGAAACTTCGCTACATTTGTCACATCAACTTGTAACCTCTCACTG
Source organism: Picea engelmannii (assembly GCA_009831015.1). Taxonomy (NCBI): domain Eukaryota; kingdom Viridiplantae; phylum Streptophyta; class Pinopsida; order Pinales; family Pinaceae; genus Picea; species Picea engelmannii. The sequence goes on along the minus strand of ML777852.1, from coordinate 528,620 downwards.
TGTCTAATTTGTAGATGTTCCCTATGCATATATCATCATACATATCCCTTACCAAGTGCATCTATATCTCTCTAGTCATGTTCCATTCATGTTTATACAATCATGATCAAGTGTAATAACCCTCACATGGACAAGACATGAAAGCCTCAATGATATGCATCCTCAAACTACACCAACAAATTCACCAACACACCACAACCAAAACCATCAACCATGTACCGAGAATTACAAGATATGCCTCAACACTCAAACCAACAAGATGTATCAATGATTAATACCAGAAATACCAAAACTGTATTTCTGCATATCTAGCTCATATAGTAGGTGCCATACAACCAATAGCCTCTCCACGGAAAATTTTCAATCTCCCATAACCATATCTCATATAGAAAACAATATCCAACTACTCATAAGAATATGACATACCTTTTGAATCTGTAGAAAGATTTGTTGTACTTGATCACTGTAGGGATTCCTGGGAGCTTGATTTCGGACACTTGAGAGCTAACATCTTCATTTACTTAAGCTTTCATGGATTTTCCCAATTGTACACAACCTCTTCTTCTTCATCCTGTGTATATACGCACCCTCATCCACTGCAACCCGCGTATGTAAACAACTTCCTCCACTAAAACCCACGTACACCTGAATAATTAGGGTTTTTTCAGTAAATCTGCAACTTCGAAACATTCTTCGTCAACCCTCCTTTGCTACCTCAAACTTGCATAACTTCAGATGTATCAATGAGTACCTGCAATAAAATTTTCACAAATAATAGATATTCAATGTACTCATTAGGTGCTAATAGGAGACCCTCGCTCTCTTATTTATATTCTCCAAGTAGCTTCCTTAAGGGGTTATCTTCTAACTAACTTTATCTAACTTCCTTCTTTTAGGGATAAACCACTTCTAACCACTTTATCCACAAATAGTAATCTCTCCACTTCTAGTTGCAACTAATTTATTTTTAATTATTTTCTTTTTGCAACAACTTGACTCATGGTTAACTCCTAGATACAACCAATTTGATTAGTAAACTTCTTCTAGGAGATTGTAGAATAAATTGACTTCTTTGTTGGCGCTCGACCAAGTTTTGAGGAAACCTTGGTCAGATTTGGCCCAAATTTGGACTTCGACATGTTGGTCAAAGAAGGAGCACCCAAACGGAGCTAAGATCGTGGATCTCACTTATTTTACGGGCTATGTAGACCCAGTAAGGGGTCCTTTAGGGCTTTTGTAACGAGTTTTAGGGGATGACGACCCATGGGATTTTCCCATGTTTAGGCCTTATTGTAAGGGTTTGTAAAGATATAAATAAAGAAGATTGTATTGTAAAAGTAGCTAGAAAGCGAAGTAAATCTAGTTTTGTGTGAACATAGTTGCTTTTTGGAAAGGAATGTATGTATGTGGTTATGATTCTATAGAAGGTGCAAGTGCTATGATATAGGGTTGTGGCTATGTGCATCTGACCTAGCTTTGGAAGGAGGATCTGGTGCTCAGTGCGCAGATCTCTTGTCTGGTGCAAAGCTCGACTCAATGACTTAGTGCACATGAGTGAATGAATGTAAGATTCGAGCACATAATAAAAGAGGCGAAGCGGTTGGTGGACGTAGCCCTACACTAGGGTGAACCACGTATATATGGTGTCTCGTGGTTTGCTTTGTGCAATGTTATTTCTGTTATGTTTTTATTAGTGCTTAGATTAGATGTGTAATGAATATGTTTGTATTGCTTAAAGGCACAACTTATGTTAAAATGCTAGATCTGATCCACAATGCTAAGTGCTAAGTGTTCAAGGTGCATAATATTTTGTTATTACTGCACTAGATCTATCTTAGATTATGTTATGCAATGTTAATAAGGTGAATAAACTAATGCATGTGACTTCCTAAGCGTTAATAGAACCCCTGCAAAGTGTTAGTATCACATATCTGTGTCCCAGCTTGGTTACAAACACCTGCGTTCTATAACCCCCCCCTGCTTCTACCTCGAGTGAGACTGCGCCTGCTTCGCAAGTGTTGCCGAAAGGGCTGGTAGTCGGGGTTTTGTTGGTGCGATGTTAAGAGTTGAACCCTGGGTCTACCCCTATCCCAACAAATGGTTTCGTTGTTGGGACCTGAAATTGTGATTGTTGGGATCTGAAGTAAAGAAAAAGACAAGATCTGTGTGTAGATTTGTTGCTGAAGTGCGCAGTACTCTACTTGACTTGCGAAGATTCGTGCCTAGAAAGTAAGTTGATTTGAAGAAAAGAGGTAAGATCTTAAAGAAGCAAGCTTTGTGCTTTGGTAAGAGAAAGATAAGTGAAAATTTTTGTTTCGAAAGCATGAATTTAAGTATGTTTAATAGATTTTGTCCTAGTTTGAAGATTAGGGCATGGTTGAAAGAAAGAGTTAATTTGAGAAAATTTAATGGAAATGAAGAAAGATATGTTATTCCTATGCATAGAAAGAGTTTTTGGACTAATAAGTGGATGCAGGAACCTAGAAAGAATTTTTGCAGATTACAGATCCAACACTATGATCCTAGGGAAAGTGCACAATACAAAAGAGGTTGGGGAACATTTAAAAGAAAAAGAGGATTGACATTGTGTTATAATTGCAGAAGGTCGGGACATCTTGCTAAGGAATGTCCTGAGGTAGGCCCTATATGTCTTTGTTGTAAGGTTATTGGTCATGAGGTTGAAGATTGTCCAAGCATTATTGCTAAAGTCGAAGGAATGAACATGAGACAAGAAAACTATGAAGAAAGTCAAGAGACCAAGGGCATATTAGAAAGTCATAAAGAGAAATGGTCAGAGGAAGTTCAGACTACAATATCACAGTTGAAAGAAACAATGGATGCTCACAAAGATGTCAGTTTACCAGAAAGCCTGAAAGCAAAACAATGCATAAGTGCAAGAATATAATCCTTCGACATAGATTGTATCTTAGATGAAGAAACACAAGTGAATATTATGACAGAAAAAACTTGGGAAATTTTGGGAAAGCCTGTTGTGGTACCTTCGTTGGGAAGGATAGGCTTGTTTAAGGGAAAGATGATAACCCTATGTGGAAGAGTTACTAATTTACCTATTATTGTTCATGGAACATCGACTGAAGAGGAATTTGAAGTCATTAAGTTTGTTGGGGACAACGCCCCTTTCCCACTATTGCTAGATAAGACTTGGATTGAGAATGATCATATCATAAGAAAAACAGAGGAAGAAGCTACAGAAAAGAAAAAGCAAGAACTAAGGGATTTCATAGCTAGAAAAATAGACAGACTAATAGAAGAATGAGAGGATAAGTCAAAGCAACAGAACAAAGTAACAATGCAGGAGGGACAAACAGTCAAATAATTAGCTACCAAGGTTAGAAGAATGCAAGAAAGCTTGAAGGACCTATCTATCCAAGAAAGAATAATTTCCACTCAGGAAGTGTTAAGAAAAGGGATATTAACTTCAAAATCCTTGAGGGCACCTCGACAATGTGAAGCCATTGCGTTAGGGGGAGATAAGAATACAAATGGAAAGAGGATTCCAGAAAAAGTTAGATAAACTTAGATAACAGGAAAGAAGGCAAGGAAGCTCAATAAAAATAAGGCTAAGTTGGAAAATCTACAAGAAGCTACAGAGACCAGATGGAAGACTTCGCAGATTGGAACCTCGCAGGAGGCAGGTTCGCAGGATTTGAACCTCGATGGAACAACAGGTCCGCACAGAATGGGACTTTGCCTTGGATAAGTTATACGATCATTGGAGGCACCACGACCATTAGAATGATGTGCGCCAATAAGCCCCAGTTGCAAGACACTCTCACTGAGGACGACATCAGTCTGGTCTGCGGAGCTATGGAGGATGCTTCCGAGGACATCTTGCAGAGATACGAAGAGAAGCAGGAGGAGCTATACAGAAGAATCGAGAAGGGAATTGAAGAAAGTACAACAAGTTGGTCGCTTGTTCCACGCAATACCTACTGCGCCATCTGCATCTTCCTCGTTGCAGACTGCAAAATTGGGGGATGAACCAACCCAATTGAGAAGGATTATGGATGGAGCAGAAGCCTGGTTCCAGAGAGCGCATAAAGAGAAGGAGAAGGCTACATAAGCCTTGAAAAGGGAGAAGGCCGAAGTCCTAGTGCAATTACGAGCAATGCAGGACAATGTAGTAGCCCAGAAAAGTGAGAAAGCAGAGCTTCAGGTGAAGTTTCAGGAGGAAAAAGCCCAACTACAGAGAGAAAAAGAGTAGATGCTCGTGGATCAAGCTATGGTCAAAGAAGTGGTGAGTAAATCATGTCACTCTGTGCCAGGCTTGGCACAAGAGGAGCAAGAGTCGGTCGAAGCTCAAGTATTAAAGCTAGCAGAGATCATCCAACAACTTCAATATAGAATAACAGAGTTGGAGGCCCAAACAGTACCCAACACCCCACAGGAGGTGCGTGACCAGAGGGAAGAGACCGCCAAAAACACAGTAGTAAGAATAAGAGCCCTCACCTCAGAATGTACACAACTAAGTGATAGGAACGCCCAGACATATGAATGCCTCGTCGAGGATCCAGAGCTAAGAAAGCTAGAAGCACACTTACAGGAGGTGCAGTATCAATCATTTTTGTTGCAGGCACAGTTGAAGCTACTCACCGTAGTAGAAAGAATGAAGAGATCCCAGGAGTAGTGCGCAGTACAACAATAGATCACTACCCTCCAGGGTAAGGTAATGGAAGTCACGCAGAAGCTACAACATGTGCAGGATGAAGCCTGCAAGGTGTTAGAAGAAATTGATGGACAAGGCTCACAACTAGATGAAGTGGTTGCAACAGTAGAACGATGCCTGGAAGGGCCTGTTATAGAGCAAACGAACCAGGAGCTCGCTGAGCAGGAGGCTCAGGCGAAGCAGCAAGTCGAGGTAGCTTGAGTTAAGCTTGAGGCCTTCGAAGCAGCACTGTCTGGACCTGAGTGACTCGGGATGAGTCATAAGTGAGTGTTGGGGGGTTGTTGACCCTGGACTAAGTTTTGAGGAAACCTTGGTCAGATTTGGCCCACTTTTGGACTTTGACAATTTGGTCGAAGAAGGAGCACCCAGGCGGAGCTGAGATCACGGATCTCACTTATTTTGTGGGCCAGATAAGGGGTCCTTTAGGGTTTTTGTAACGAGTTTTAGGGGATGTCGACCCATGGAATTTTCCCATGTTTAGGCCTTATTGTAAGGGTTTGTAAAGATATAAATAAAGAAGATTGTATTGTAAAAGTAACTAGCAAGCGAAGTAAATCTAGTTATGTGTGAACATAGTTGCTTTGTGCAAAGGAATGTATGTATGTGGTTATGATTTTGTAGAAGGTGCAAGTGCTATGATATAGGGTTGTGGCTATGTGCATCTAACCTAGCTTTGGAAGAAGGATCTGGTGCTCAGTGTGCAGATCTCCTGTCTGGTGCGAAGCTCGACTCTGTGGCTTAGTGCACAGGAGTGAATAAATGTAAGATTCTAGCACATAATAAAAGAGGCGAAGTGGTTGGTGGACGTAGCCCCACACTGGGGTGAACCACATATATCTAGTGTCTCATGGTTTTCTTTTTGCAATGTTATTTCTGTTATGTTTTGCTTAGTGCTTAGATTAGATGTGTAATGAATATGTATGTGTTGCTTAAAGGCGTGACTTATGTTAAAATGCTAGATTTGATCCACAGTGTTAAGTGCTAAGTGTTTAAGGTGCATAATCTTTTGTTATTATTGTGTTAGATCTATCTTAGATTATGTTATGCGATGTTAATAAGGTGAATAAACTAATGCATGTCACTTCCTAAGCATTAACAAAACCCCTGTGAAGTGTTGGTATCACATATCTGTGTCCCAGCTTGGTTATAGACACTTGTGTCTTGTAACCGCCCCTTGCTTCTACCTCGGGTGAGATTGCGCTTGCTTCGCAGGTATTTCCGAAAGGGCCGGTAGTTGAGGTTTTGTTGGTGCATTGTTAAGCATTGAACCCTGGGTTTTCCCTTGTGCCAACATTCTTTGACCTTCTAGGGGTTTCTAGATAACTCATGAGGGTTCACCAACTTCACATGGCCATAACTCTCTAACCGTGAGGAGTTATGTGACGTTCCTCATATCATCGGAAATGGCACGACATGTACTATCCATATAGAATAGTCTTACTTGCAAATACAATGATCTTCATATATTTATACCTCAAACAAACTTAAGTCCCTTAACCATACTATTGGGGCTACTAGAATTTGCTACCGGACTTGCTTCAAGGGTTGACATCATTGAAAACCAACCCAATTCATCAACAATCTCCCCCTTTGGAATTGATGGAAACACTCTGATGCAACACTAAATTCATATCATTCATGCTCCCCCTGTGACCATCACTCCCCCTATAAACATGCCTAGTCCCTCTTTCTCTAAGTATCTGACTCTCTCTCTCCATGCATATGATAAATATCTCCCCCTTTGACATCAATGGAAAAGGTAACTTCTTTTCAGGGATGCTCCCCCTGACTAAATTGTCCTTGGGGTTGCTCCCCCTAAAACCGCTCCCCCAAATTGAATTGTCCTCTTTATGGTGCTTCATCGTGTACATCTAAGACATATAAGAATAACATTCAAAATTCATTGTGGGGTAGAAACTATGCTAAGTTTCTGATGAAGGCACTCAAAGGCTTCCCTTGGAAGCGATTTTGTTAAGATGTCTGCAATCTATTCTTTCGTCCTAACATACTCAACTCAAATGTTCTTCTTTGCAACCGATTCTCGTAGAAAATGATACTTTATTGGAATGTGCTTCGTCTTGGAGTGCATCACTGGATTCTTTGAGATACTGATGGAGCTTGTATTATCACAATATATCAGAATGGGCTCACCATACTCAACCTGTATATTTTTCAAAGTTAGTTTCATCCACATAACCTATGTACAACATGTTGTTGCTAAAATATACTTTATTTCGGCTGTAGACAATGATACTGATGATTGTTTCTTGCTTAGCCAAGATACCAAACACTCACCCAAGAGGAACATTGCTCCACTTGTACTTATTTGGTCATCAATGCAACTTGCCCAATCTGCATATGTATAGGCAATACGTGATATATCATTTCCTTTTGGATACCATAATCCAAACTCTTATGTACCCTTAAGATATCTGAATATTCTATTTACTGCTAGAACATGTGATTCCTTTAGTGCTGCTTGAAATCGTGTCACTTGTCCAACTGCCTGCATTACATCTAGTTTGGATGTTGTCACATAAATTAAGCTGCCAATCATTGACCTATACTTCCTCTGATCACTAGCCTTTGAATCACATCTTTACTTAACTTGCAATTGGTTTGCATAGGAGTGTTGACTGGTTTACAGTCTTCCATTCCAAACTTCTTTAGCATTTCTATGATGTATTTGGTCTGAGAGATAAAAATGCCTTGGTTGCTTTGACATATCTGAAGACCTAAGAAGAAAGATAATTCTCCAAGTAATGACATCTCAAACTCATTCTGCAGATCGTTTGCAAATTTTTGGCTCATCCTGTCATCATCACTTCCAAAAATAATATAATCAACATAAACTTCAATTAAAAAAATATTATCTTGATTTACCTTGATGTAGAGGTTGTTGTCTGCATTTCCTTTCTTGAATCCTTACTACTCTAAGTATATGTCTAGTCTGGATTACCATGCTCTAGGGGCCTTCTTAAGACCATACAAGGCCTTCTTCAACTTGCAAACATAATTTTCATTCTCTGACAACTGAAATCCTTCTGGTTGCTCAATGTATACTTCTTCCTCTGTATCCCCATTCAAGAAGGTTGATTTCACATCCATTTGATACACTTTATTATTCTCGGAGCATGCAATGAGCGAGGATCAATCTGATTGCTTCCATTCTGGCAACCAGGGAAAACATCTCTTCATTCAACCTGAGCATATCCTTTACATACCAACCCCTTGCTTTATTCCTAGTAACCTGTCCATCTTCGTTCAATTTGTTTTTGAATACCCACTTTGTACCGATCACATTCTTGTTCTTTGGCCTTAGAACTAGTTCCCAAGTGTCATTTTTCTCTATCTGATCTAATTTTAGACAATAGTTGTAGATGATGTTGTTTCGGTGGAATAATTCTTCTTCTAGTTTCAACGCATGCATATTTATTTCCAATGATCTGATCTGATGGATGATTCTTTTGTACTCGTCTGCTAGGTGTCTTTGGAGTTACCTGCAGATCTTATTGTTCTGCTTCTACTTCTGCTTCTTTTGACTGCTCTTCTTCATCTTTATCTTCTGCTACTTCTTCTTCCTGAACATGTTCTAATGAATCCTTATCTTCTTCTTGTATCCTTCATCCACCTATCTCATCAACTGTCACATCGATGCTTTCCACTATTTTGTTGAGCCTTAGATTGAAGCATTTGTATGATTTCCTTGTTCTTGAGTACCCAACAAGTATACCCTTGTCAACATGAGAGTCAAACTTTCCCATATTTCGATCTTCTCATTTAATATAGCATTTGCTTCCAAAAACTTGGAAATGCTTCACATTGGCTGGTTTTCATTTCCATAGCTCATAAGGAGTTTTATCACTGTTGTTTCTTAGCATTACTATGTTTTGAATGTGAACTATTGTATGCATTGTTTGTGCCCAAAAGACATATGTCAACTTGTAATCCATTAACATAGTTCGATCCATTTCCTGTACTGTCATGTTCTTTGTTTCAACAACTCCATTTTGTGGTGGTGTCCTGGCAACAGATAATTGCCTCTTTATCTCATGTTTACTACAAAAGTCCATGAATTCCTTTGAAGTGAAATATCCTCCATTTTTCGATCTCAAACATTTGATTTTCAAATCTGTTTCATTTTCAACCATCTCCTTATATATTTTGAAGTTCTCAAATGCCTATAAATTCTTCCTAAGAAAACAAATTGCAGTCATTATTGTATAATCATCAACTAATAGCATAAAATATTGCTCACCTTTCAGACCCTTTGTTCTAGTTGGTCCAACTAGATCGGTGTGCACAATTTCCATCGGTCTTGTTGTTGAGTATTCCTTTGATTTGAACTTGGTATTTGTTTGCATTCCTTGTTGACAATGCTTGCATAATGTGCTTGTTGCCTTCGCAATCTGGGGAATTTCTTTGACTGCTTCCTTTCTTCTTACCTTGACAAGATTATCGAAATTTATGTGACCCATTCGTCTATGCCATAACCAAACTTCATCTTCCTTTCCTAAACAATACTTTTCTTTTTCCAATTTCACTTAGTATGTATATGTTGCTTGAAGTTCTCATAGTTGTCGCCACCACTCTTCTTGAATCTGCTTTCCTTATCTCACATTTCTATGAATCAAACACAAGTTTGTGACCTTGGTCACACATTTGACTAACAGTTAGAAGGTTACATTTCATATCTTCCACTAGTAGAACATTTCCTTCCTTGGCATCCTTACTTCCAATTTTGTATGTGCCTATTCCAATGATTCTAGATAACTTGTCGTTTCCAAAAGAGATTGATTCATATCTTTCCTTTTTCAAAGATAGAAACTTGTCCTTATCACCTGTAATGTGCTTTGAACAACCACTATCAACATACCATCCATGTTTCTTGTGTTAAGCTTGTAGAGCGAGTGTGCATTATTCATTGTTATACTAATTTTGCTTTCTTATCCATATTCTTTGAGGTTCTTGTCTATGATTGTTGTCATTATGTTGTGATTCTCTTTGAGGGACTGTCATTTTACGATCTTTGGCCATGTGCCCAAAGTTGTTGCACTTGTAGCATTCCACTTCAGTGCTCAAGGATTCAAACCTCTTGTAGCTTCTTCTCTGTGTTTCACTAGGACTTCTTGGATAACCATTTTGTGCATGACTTTCATATTTTTTTATGTTTCTGCTATTTGCTCTACGATTTACAGCCTTGTGTCCAAAATTTTTACATGAATAACATAAACCAGAGAAGATAGTTTGATACTCGAGAGTTGAAGATCTTCTTAAAGGAGTTACTCTTCTAAATCCTTCTTCTTCTGGAGAGCTTTTTTGTTCTAACTGTTACTCATTCTAGAATCTGAATCTTCTGGGTGGAGGAACATCTATGTGATAAAACCTCTTGTCTTCTTCCTTCTCAAGAGATCCTATGACTGTCTCTATGTAACTTCTTGATTTTGTTTCTAGATCTGTAGTATTGGAGCTTGAGACTCTTTCTGTCTGATTATATCCTAGCCCAGACTTTTCATGATGTGGCCTTTGACCGTTGATAGTGTTATTAAAAAATTTAGAGTTATTCTGCATGTTTTTCTTTTGAAGTTCTTTTCTCAATGTGACAACCTTCCAAACCTCCAATGATCCTGTCTTTTTCTTCCAACTGTTATTTGAGTGTTTCTTCAATTCTTTTGTACTCTTCAACTTGGATTTTTAATTTAGTGATCATCTGCTCTAGTTCTTCAGAGTTGGAATTTTGAGTTTCCTCTTTTCTTTTTAGTTATTCCTATAGTGACTTGTTTTTCTTCTTTTCCCATTTTTATAACTTCTATGGCACTGAACAATTCTTCTATGTAGTCAAGCTATGCCCTTCATATTCTTCTTTCGTGCCTTCTTCATAGGAGTATTCTACTTCCGTGAATAGAACCCTTTCTGTCTCACTTTCACTGGCTTCATCTTTGTCTGATGAGGTGTTGTCTTCTTTGTTTCAAAAACGTTTCTTGAAAAAAATATTTTTGGTTATTTTGCCTTTGTATATTTTTTTACTATTTGAATAATCTTCTTCATTTATTTTCTTTTTCTTATGGGGACATTTGTTAGTGAAATAACCAATATCAACACAATTAAAACAAATCAATGGAAGCTTATCCCTATATTTGTCATTGGTTCCCTTTTTCAGTCTTCTGACAAAATTGGCTATTTCTTCATCGTCTTTTGAGAGGTCATTGTTGTTGCTATCTGACTTTTCCTTTTGCTTGCCCTTTTGCTTTGACTTATTGGATGCTTTGAATGTTGCTTCTTTTGTAACTAGATTCTCATCTTCGGTTCTCATTTCATAGGCTGTGAATATTCCATGTAGCTCATCCACGATTATCGAATCAAGATATGCTGTTTCTTCTAGTGCTGAGATCTTAGGATCCAATCTCATTGGGAGAGATCTTAGCACTTTTTGAACAAATATAGATTCATCAACTTCTTCTCCCAATCATCTAATTGCATTCATTGTTTCATCAACTCGTAAAATGTAGGCTGCAATATTTTCATCTTTCTTCATCTTCAACTGTTCAAATTGACCTCTGTAAGTTTGAAGCTTTGTTGCCTTGACTTTTGTGTCTCCTTCATAAACATTTTGAAGTGTGTCCCAAATCTCCTTTGTGGAGCTGCAATGCATAACTTTTACATATACTGAATCAACCAGACCATCTGGGATAACATTTTTGGCTTTCGAATTATTTAGGCTGAGTTTCCTTCAATTTTCATTTCTTAGAGGAAAGACGAGTTCTTTATATCCATCTACTATTGATTGCCAGATATCGAATCCCTGTGCTTATACATATGTTTTCATCCTTCTACTCCAGAATGCATAGTTCTATCCATCAAATTGTGGTATTCTATTTTTATACATATTTTTGCTCTACGTGATCTACCTTTCAGTGGTTAAACTAATTCCTGAAGGAACCTGCTTTGATTCCAATTGTTGGATTACTGAGAGGGGGGGAGGGTGAATCAGTAATAGAGATTTTTAATCCTTTTTAACCACAATATATAAGTGTTGTTTATCTGTATGATTAATTTACCAATATCATTCAACAAGTGCAAAATAAATAAACCATGAACAATGAGCAATCACACACATACACAGTACACCGATATTTTTACATGGAAACCCAATGCTGGAGAAAATCATTGAATTCTTTTTCTTATATGTCTTTAAGAATTACATTCATTGGAAACATCGACTTCCTTTGTTTTCCAGTGACGATTGGAAGGAGGATCCAACCCCCTATATTTTCAGGCTACAACCTGAGGGAAGCTCCAACTCCCCAATTTTATGCCTCCAACTAGATGGAGGCTACAACCCCCTATGTTTTTCGGCTATAACCAAAAGGTGGCTACAACCACCTCTCCTCACCCCATCCTGCCTCCCTGGCATATAAGTGTCAAACAAATGATGAAACCACTGCCACACTGTCACTTTGAGATATAACACTGTAAACCTGTACCAATCTGTGCCAAGAACCTGTAACCAAACTGTACCAATAACCTATAATCAACATGTACCAACAAAAACCAATAGATACACGACCTGCATATCTTGCAACACATGTATGTACATGACCTGTCTATACTGCATCCTGTGTATGTACGCGACTTGTCTATACTGCAGCCTGCATACACCTTTAGAAAGCTATGGTTTTCACCTTTCCAAAACTCAGAAGCTTCGTTGCCTCCGTCACATCAACCTGTAACCTATCACTGTGTCCAATATGTAGTTGTTCCCCATGCATACATCATCATACATATTCCTTACCAATTGTATCTATGTCTCTCTAGTTATGTGTCATTCATGTGTATACAATCATGATCAAGTGTAATAAATCTCACATGGACAAGACATCAAATCCTCACTGATATGCAACCTCAAACTTCACCAACACACCGCAACCAAAACCCTCAACCATGTACCAAGAAATACAAGATATTCCTCAACACTCAAACTAACAAGATGTATTAATGATTAATACTAGACATATCAACAATGTATTTCTGCAGATCTAGCTCATACAGTAGGTGCTATACAACCAACAAACTCTCTAGGGAAAATCCTCAATTTCCCATAACCATATCTCATATAGACAACAATATCCAACTACTCATAAGAATATGACCTTTTGAATCTGTAGTAATATATGTTGTACCCGATCACTTTAGGGCTTTCTGGGAGCTTGCTTTCAGACTCTTAAGACCTAACATCTTCATCTACTCAGGATTTCATGGATTTTCCCAAATGCACACGACCTCTAATTCTTCAACATGCGTATGTACGTGCCATCATCCACTACATCCCACATATGTACACAACTTCCTCCACTGCATCCTTAGTACACCTAAAAAACTAGGTTTTTTTCAGTAAATCTGCAACTTCGAAACTTTCAACGTCAACCTTCCTTTTCTACCAGTTGGCACAGGGGTAGACCCAAGTTTCAACTCTAACGGTGCACCAACAAGCCCTAACTACTGGCCCTTTCAGCAACACCTGCGAAGCGGATGAAGTCTCACCTAAAGTAGCAATGGGGGGGTTGCAAGACACAGGCATCTACAACCAGAGGAAATGCAAGGTGAATCCAAAACAACAATGCAATATAACCCATAGAATCCTTTGCAGTCTTACACTTAGCTTCGCAAAGTTAGCTTATACCTTCTATCTTTAACAGGGAAAACAACCATGCAATAACAATATAACAGATAACAAATAACACAACATCAACCACAAAGAACAATAAGATTTATGTGGTTCACCCTCTCCCTAGGGATACATCCACAAAACTGTGTTTCTTGATATATTATGTGAAAACATACAGTTCTATCTGTGCACTTAATTGCATATCTCTCTCTCTTCCTCTCTTTATCTCCTCTCCCTGCGCACCCAGCTACAGGGTTGATCTTCGCACCCAACTGAAGATCCAGAATACATAATGCTCTTACAACAAAAACACTTCTCTCTCAACATCACTCTCATCAACAATAATAGTAACCAAAAGACTAACAACCACCTCTCAACTCTTCTAAACCTTTATTTATACATTACATGACTCTCGGACAACCTTAGACCGAAGTCTAGGTGTCAAAACCCTAGATCCAAAACCCTAGGTCCACATGACCCGCGTTTTCAGGACTTCACCAGCTTGTCCTTCTTTCTTTTCCACGAGGTGCTCTAAAGCATTCATTGGTGCCTTTTTCTGCTTGTTGAGTTGTCCACGATCCATATTCTTTGTTGCTTAATCTTCCTTGATCTTCTCTTTCAACGACTTGCTTTTCCTTACTTCATTCCATCTTTTCTGATTCTTTAACCACTTCGACCCTTCCTCAGTTTATGTGCCTTCCACGCACTTCATACTTTGTCTTTCTTCTTCATTAATCTTCACTTTCTTCCTTGATATATGACCAAGGGCCAAAAGGCCCCCAACACTCACATGTGACTCGTCCCGAGTCACTGCAAGATTGAGCCTTTTGTTTTAATTCGACTACAGACTGCGCGAAGCAGCCCGTGCTTTCCACTCTGTCCCTCCCTCTTGTGTACAAACTGTCTTTTATGTGCTTGGTACCCAATTTCAACTGCACTTGGTACCTATACCCTTCTTTCCTTGCTTTTACTGAGAGTTGCAAGGCAGCTGGTTGTAACAATACAACTTCAACCGACTCCCATTTACTAAACCATCCTTCCATTCTCCATTAAGAGTCTTCAACTGCGCAACTCTACCTTCTGTAACATAGGCAACTTCGAACGGTCCAAGCCAATGTGTCACGAACTTCCATGGATGCTTCACGAACTTGCTATCATATAACAATACCAAATCTCCTTGTTTAAATGCTTTCATCTTGATATGTCGGTCATGGTAAGCCTTTTCTCATTCTTTCTATATCTGCTGATGAAATCCTGCAATAAACCTGTCTTCCTCTAATTCGATCAACTGCGCGAGCCTGTCTTGAACAACGCCAATATCATCCATACCTGTAAATGCTGCAATTCGTAAACTAGGAACCAACTATTCCATAGGTACCACTGCTTCCAGGCTATAGACTAAATTAAAGGGAGCCTGCGTTGTCAACTTTTTGCAAGTAGTTCGATAAGCCCATAATACTGTTGGAATTCTTAAATCTCAATCATCTCAGTTAACACTGCAAATCTTGGTCAGTGTTGTCTCCAAGATCTTATTGAAAGCTTCGACTGTACCATTCATCTGTGGGTGGTATGGTGTGCTCTTATGATGGTGAACTTCGAACTCCTGAGTCAAGGCTTCAATGGCTTTGTTAATGAAGTGTGTACCTTGATCACTCACAAGGATCTTCGGGCATCCAAATTTGGTTATGATATCATCAAAGATGAATCACGCAGCTGTAGTTGCACTACAGTCTTTAACTGCTCTTGCTTCTGCCCATTTGGTCAGATACTTTGTAGCAGTGATGATGTATCCAGCTCCCGTGTGCCTTCCTAGTGGGTCGATAGGTCCCACAAAGTCAATAGCCCATTTCTCAAAGGCTTGTAAAGTTAGCTGAGTTGTTAAAGGCATTTCATCACTTCTAGAAGGCTTCCCTATCCTTTGGCATACATTGTAGGCTTTGTAGTATTCCTTAACATCCTTATGTAAAGTGGGCCACCAAAGGCCGACTCTGAGAACCTTTTGCGTTGTTTCTTTCCCTGCATAGTATCCTCCTGCGATGCCTTCATGTGCTTCTGCTAGAATCAATGGTCTTTCTGCCTCCATAACACATCTCCTCAAGATCTCATATGGTCCCATCTTATATAATTGTCCAACTATAAGTTGGAAATCTGCAACACAGACTACCAATTGTTTCTTCTGAATGATTGTATATTCACGAGGTGCCATTCCTGTGGACAGTAACTCGACTATCTTGGCGAAGTGATCATCGACTTTTCTAATGGCCAACAATTGTGCATCTGGTAGTGTATCCTCCAAACTGGTGGGTTCCTCTCCGTGTTCTAACCTGGATAAGTGGTCAGGTCCCTTATTCAGTCTCCCTGGCTTGACCACAATCTCAAAATCATATTCCTGGAGTAATAATAGCCATATGCATATTCCCCCCCCCAACACTGGCTTGTTGACTAAGTACTTCAATGCAAAATGATCAGTAACATCTTAAAATGTCATGCCAACAAGCAGTGTCTAAACTTCTGCAGCGCGTATACCATAACTAAGCCTTCTCTTTCAGTGGTAGTATAATTTATTTCAGATGTAGAAAGATTCCTGCTTGCAAAGGCTATAGGGTGGTCAATATCTCCTACACCTGGTTGCGCTAAAACTGCTCCTAATGCAATGGATGAAGCATCAACATGAACATTGAATTCCTTACTCCAATCTGGGAAAATCAAAATAGGCGTAGTGACCATTTTCTGCTTTAGTGTGTCGAAGCTCTGTTGGCATTCCTCTGTCCATTGAAACTTACTATCTTTCTCTAATAGCTTCTCCATAGGTGTTGTTATCTGTGCGTAGCCCTTAATGAACTTTGTGTAGTATCCAGTGTGTCCTAATGCAGTGCGCAACTGTCTAATTGAAGTAGGAGGAGGTAGATCAACAATGATAATGATCTTGGGTGAATCTACCAAAAACCCCTTCTTACATACAATGTGTCCTAACAACACTCCAAAAGGTGAAAAGAAAATACACTTCTTCAGGTTTAGGTCAATCTGACATTGCCTGCACTTATCTAACATCAATCTCAAACATTCAATATGATTTTTCAGTAGGCTAAAAACGGTCCAATCATCAAAGCATGCTTCTAAAAACTTGTGTAAAAACTCCTTAAATGCTTCAACCACCACCTTGGAAAATATGGTTGGTGCATTCTTTAACCCAAAAGGCATCATAGTGTACTGATAAGGGGCCCATTCTGTTGCAAATGTGGTCTTATGTCTATCCTCCTTAACAATTCTGATCTCGTGATAGCCTGAAAATCCATATGTAAATGAATAGACTTCTTGTCCTCCTACATTATCTAGGACCTCATCAGTAAAAGGTGTAGGAAATGGATCATGTAAACATTGATCATTCAGTTTCCTTAGATCTACACAGATTATGATTTCTCTTGACTTCTTGTCTTGGACCACCATAGGGTTGATCCATTCAGATTCTTCAACTGGTTCAATGATTCCCGTTTCCAACATTCTGTCTAATTCAATCTTAACTTTCTGCTTGTACTTGGGATTTAGTCTGTAAGGTCTATGCTTGACTAGACTTGCATCTGGTTTCAAAGGAATCTTCATTTCTCCCATGGGTTCTTTTATGCCCTTCATGTCTATGAACTTGGTTGGAAACAAGTCCTGATACTCATGCAACAGTTCTGTAATCTTATCAATACTAGCATCATCCCAATAGTCTCCAACATTTGCCAACTTAGGTGCTTGGTATGTTCCAATATTAACCTTCTTGATTTTAATAGGATGTCCAATAAAAGGTAATTCAATCCCTGTCCCTTCTGTGTCTCTCTGACCTTCAGTTTCTGCAATGTTTACATCCCTAGGGTCATCATCGTCATCAACATTAGTATTATAACAACCCTGTAATTTCTGAAGAGGTGCAATCCATTCATCTTCTTCTTGTACAAAAGGGAGGTTAGGTGCCTCTTCAAAGACATTTTGTCTTATAATTTGTAAAGACCGATCTACTGTAGGGTACTGAATTTCAAATAGGAACGTAGTTATAAAGTTCTGGGTCATTCCATGCCAATCTATAGTGATAAGGCACAATTCTACTTGAAGATACCAGTTGATAGGCATATTAATAAAGTGTTAATGAACTTATGTACCCACTGTTCCTTAGGAATGTTGCTCCATGCTTCCTCACAACTTTGCACATGGTCCTTAGGACAACTCTGACCTGTGTATCAAACTTTGCAACCTTCATCTCGGTCTGAAAAGCGCACTGTCATCAAGGTGCAACATTGTACCCACTCCACGACGTTCTTCTTATGTGTTCCCCACCATCTATCCGGGGTTGCTTTCAAGGCTTCATCTAGTGCTAACAACCTCTGTTGTACCGGTACAATTCCTTCAAATTCAACTAGAAATGTCTCTAAATGATACAAGCCATCAAATGTAGGAAGATTACTTACTTACGTGCCAATCCAATGAACTACTTTGGTCAATCTGACACACCTCCGGGTAGAGACTTCATACATTTTGTTCTACCAGTTTTCCAATGCTTCTTCTGAATCTGATGAACATGCATTTTCACTTTACCAACTTAGATTTCCATCTACTGTAGGATTAATATAATCATGTTGTCCTATTGTCAGTTTATATATGTTCTCTAGCTCATAGGCACAATCTTCTTCTCTTATCGGTTCTGTGTATCTGCGACCTTCATCGAGATCGAGAGGTGCAATGACCTTAAGGCCATCACCTTCGAATGTCATTCTTCTCTTTTTTAGGTAAAAA
Source organism: Picea engelmannii (assembly GCA_009831015.1). Taxonomy (NCBI): domain Eukaryota; kingdom Viridiplantae; phylum Streptophyta; class Pinopsida; order Pinales; family Pinaceae; genus Picea; species Picea engelmannii. The sequence goes on along the minus strand of ML777852.1, from coordinate 510,495 downwards.
ACAGTTGAATTGTTGAAAGCCCAATCAATTCCTAACAATATTGGGTAGGGGCAGCTATCATCAACAATCTCAATCACTTCAAAATCTGCAAATGTCCTCACTTCGTCGATGTCCACATGAACATGCTCTAGCCTTCCAAAGGGGCCCATCGCTTGCTGATTAGCCATCCTGAGCCTAATAGGAGAGTAAATCAACTTAGGTTTTTCCCATCAATGCCCAAGTCTGCTTTGTCATAACATTTACTTCTGATCCCAAGTCGAGGACCACATAATCTATGTCATAGTATCCAATCTGATCACTAAGGTGTAGTTATTTGCTTGTCCTTATTTTCCTAGATACTTTATTCACAGCTCTACTTAATAGAGGATCTATTCTCCCAACTTCATACTGTCTTATTAAGTGTTGTAGTTCCTGCATAGCTTTTTCATCTTTAATCAAATTGATGCAAGTATACAAGAAGTCCATAAGCTTGCTTACCTCTTTTCCTTGTCTAGCTAGGGCAGACCGATCAAATGCTGGAGGCATTCCAATGTCAACCTTATTTGGTCTCATGTTCATCCATCCAACATTAGCCTTGTTTAGTTTTGTGTTACTGTATCTTATGTCACTGTCATTAAGCCATGGAAAGTCTTACTTGAACTTGGGTAAATATTATGGTGCTCTTAAATGAATTAGAAGGGATGTAATGACTTAAATCAACCTTTGATGTTAGATTGATCTTGATACAAATTTCTAAAAGTAAGGATTTTTTAATAATGTTAACATATGTAAAATTGATACATTTATGGGAATTTGTTTAAAGAGATTCCTTGAAGTGGTGAAAGTAAAGTATTGTTATTATTCTCATCAAAGTATTGTAATTATTCTCATCAAAATTTAACTCTATTTGCTCCACCTTTCCATATACTAACTAAAATAATAAATAATCTTTTTTTTTACATAACTAAAATAATAAATAATTTTGTTTACTTCTATAGAGCTAAAACAATAAATAATCTTGATAATAATAATAATCTAATTTTAAGGTCAACATTGGTGTATGAGACCCCTTTTTTTGTAGGACAAGGGACCCTCTCAGCCTAGAGATTCTACTGCTAAAATCTATGGAGATACACATACCTTACCTCTTCTAGGTTTGAACTTATAACTTCTTAGGAAGAAACACCTTTCTTTAATCATTGTTAAGAGTATTTTTTTTAATAATACTAATATTAATAATTAATACAAGAATAGAAACAAGTGTTAACAAATTTCTTAAATAAGTGAAAATGAAGTATTGTTATTATTTTTATCAAAGTTCAATGTTCTTAAATGATGTATTTTCTATTTCTCTTTCATTAACTAAAAAACTTTTAAATAAAAAAAAAATCACATATCTATCGCACTTATAAATTTTTCCATATTTTATGTTTTAGATATTAACATCCCACTTCTATATTTTATATTTTTTTTAGATACTAACAATCAACAAAAGTATAAAGCGAATTTTCATGATAGATTCTCAACCAACCATCGAAGTAGCAAGGGAACTTTCATGGGCTTCCTACGTTGGTGGAGCCTGATTTAATGGAAGTTACACAGAGTGAAAGTCAACAGTCGCGGAAAAAACATATAACAAACCGAAGTCGGGGGAAGGTGGTGCGTAGGGGCGAGTGTAGCATTTGTCAGCATCGCCTTAGACCCCAACTAACGACATAGGTTCATTTGGCAGAAGGGTTTCAATTTGTCGGAACGATAGATCCATTTCATTTGTTTGTGCTCTAATCATAGAAATCCATGGAAGAATTGATGTGATTTTCACTGTTTGAACGAGAAACAGGAGGTATTGAATTAGGCCGGAGGTCATTTTTCGGCACCCTTTCAAAGGCTTTTGCTTCAAGTAACGGAAACATCATTCTCTCAGCGGTTGGTAGCATAGGTTGCCATGATCACCGAAGCAAAAAATTCGGGAAAAATAAATGGAAATTCGAGTATGAATTGAGTTGCCGAGATCGGGGTTTCGATAGGCGGCGATAGGTTTTTTCTTAATTGTTTCTAGGGTTACGCCATGGCGTTTTACTGCGGGGGTTTGGTCTGTGGAGTCGTAGCCCTGTTATTGCTCTGTAATATTATTAATTGTCTGGAAATAACGAAGGTCGAAAATGGATCCGTTAAAATGGGGTCAGGTACAATGGTGTTGCCGCTCACGCTCTCGTCGGCGAAGGGAAATGCATCGTCGCATCCGTTAATTCGGCGTTTGGCGGCTGGAAACCCCAAGCCTCCCAGCGCTCGCATGAAGCTTTATGATGATCTGCTTACCAATGGGTATGTATGGTCAATGTTACGAATTCTTTCTTATTTTTAAAATTAAATTCGGGGGCAATCTGTTGACTCTCAGGGTTATGAATCATTTTGCTATTTTTTGCATTTCCTATTGCTGTTATTATTTACTTTTCCGATTTATATTGCAAACTGTAAATCTGATTTATTTATTTTATTGTTTTTAGAAATTTACCTGAAATACATCTTTCTGGGAAATACATCTCGTTTCGAGGATGGGTAAATTGAATTTTTCTGGATTCTTGGCTGAAACAGCAATATGCCCATTAAGAGCTTAATATGTCAATTGTGAGAATTGATTCTGGATAAGAAGGATAACACTCCTTCTCTTAACAGCCAGGGCTTCGCCCAATTGATAAATTGCAAATCGTTTTCATTTTTGATTTGATCGATTTAATCCTAGCCATTTACCATTTTTATCCTGAATAATTCTGGCATTCTCTATTTTCTGGGATAATTTAAGATTTTTACCCATTAAGAGCTTAATATGTCAATTGTGAGAATTGATTATGGATAAGAAGGATAACACTCCTTCTCTTAACAGCCAGGGCTTCACTCAATTGACAAATTGCAAATCGTTTTCATTTTTGATTTGATCGATTTAATCCTAGCCATTTACCATTTTTATCCTGAATAATTCTGGCGTTCTCTATTTTCTGGGATAATTTAAGATTTTTCTTTCTTGCTTCTTCTTTCTGGTAAAATTTGTTTTATTTGGGAGTTTTTCGACAAACGCATTGCATAGAATGTACTTACTTTGGCTTAGGTGCCAGGTCTGATTCTAAGTTCAGATAGCAAATTACTTTCTGATCATTGTCAGATTTTTCTTTTTATAATATTGGTTGAAAAGTGGCTTTTATTTTTATTGTAAATGCAATGATTGCTGAAAGTGGTTCTTCTATATTTTTTTTTGGTTGTTTTGTTTTGTAATTGAGATTTACTTTTTTAGCTTTGGTTGGAAAAGTGACCAATACCAGAATTGGATAGATGTGGGACATATTTTTATGGTAGCTGCTGTAATGCTTTGGATAAATGTGGGACATACTGTGCTGTAATGCTTTGCTGGAACTTATCTAAAAAATAATCCCTATGTGAACACAGTAGAGGGGTAACTATTCTACCAAAATCACTCGGGACTTCGTCCTTTTGGGACTTGTGTCATTTGAGTGGGGTGGTGAGTGGGGTGGGGCACTGCGAGAACGGCATCTCAGTAAACAACTCATTATTCTGTCCACTTCACCAGTGAACCGACGCTCCATTGGCAATTTTGTAATTTTGTATATATTGGCCCTTGGGTTGTGGCGTTATTAAAAACTCTGTCAGTTTTTTTTGATTTGTTATTCCCCTCTGGTGTAAGTTTGGTATATCTTTTAACCATTAAGTTGTGCAATGATCCATGTTTTATGATTTGCAATGCGATATTCATGCTTAATGCCTCGATATTGCTTGATGCATTTGTGTTTTGACTCTTTGTGGTAATTTAGAATGCATTGGAATGCATTTGTGTTTTGACTCCATGTGGTAATTCAGAATGCATTGGATTTTTATTTCCAGCCATTGTTGCATTTGCTTCCAACTTGCAGTGCAAAAGTTTTACGATTTTTACACATTTTTTAAAATGGTTATGATATTTAAGCCTTTTTACTTGTTATTTTTTAATGACAAGTTTTGCTCAACTTAGTGCAGCTACTATACTACAAGGCTCTGGATTGGAAAGCCACCACAAGAATTTGCTCTAATAGTGGACTCAGGCAGCACTGTTACATACGTCCCCTGTTCAACCTGTACACGATGTGGCAATCACCAGGCAAGTATATCTTGGGTCCACATCAAGAGAGTTTACAACTCAGACTGATATCTACAGGTTAAAACTCATTGTTTGATGAAAATTCTGACTGGATTTCGTAAGTAATGAACAAACTGAATTTTGCTTGGCTAATCCTATCAATCACTCTTACTTGCAAGTATGACGGTCCTAATGAATGTCTTGTGATAGATGACAACTCCTTGTTGATGTACATGGACTTAGAAGAGAAATGTCCTTATTTGTTGCTTCCCAAAGTGCAGAGAGAAGTTTGTTACTTGAGAAACAAATCAATGTAGATCTTTGTTGTAAACATAGTCGCTTTCTGTGGACTATTAGTTGTCTAGTGCAGTGTTAGGTTGCTTTGTTATAAAGAAGACATTATTGTTGTGACTCGTGAGCATATGTTCAGATTTATCCTTGATGCCTTGATTAATTGAATCCTTTCTGAGCTACAGACTACTAGAAGAACGTAACTTTTGCGGTTGGGTTACCAGAATAAGCAAGAAGCAAGCTTTTATTTCATAATGAGATTTAGCCTTAATGGGATCTTGACTGCTCGCAGTCTTCGAGTTCATTCCGTCAATGATGTATTTGTTTGGCAGTTAATGTCCATTCCTTTAGCAATGACTTTTGTTTAGTTTCTCTAGACTCTTTGATATCTTTGGCCGTCCCAAAAGCCGGGAGCAAGGTGTAACCTGTAAAGATTAAATCTCAACTATCCGGGTTTAATGAAAGGAAATGCTGAAAATTAGTGCTGGAAGAAGAAAACCAAACATAGTGAAAGTTAAGTTCCAGGCCTTCTTTTCATACACATTGCAGCCACGCACTTCGGGTTTGTCAAGTAGTCGACAGACTGTATTGTGTTAAGATTCTGTTTTAAATGGAGGGGGACATGCGTATTATTCTTATGCAAGCCACTGTTATGCAAAGTATACGTTATGTCATTTTTGTGTTGCAGCCATTTGTATGAAATGGATTATAATAGGGAAGTTGCTTGAGACTCATTTAATATTTTAATCCATTCAAGAGAGAATAGGTACCAATCATTTTCAGTATGTTTTTTTTTTCTAAATATATATCCAGGGGAAATCCACCATGCATTTCTCTGAGGATGGGTACGGTGGTACCCAGGGTAAACTGGATTCTGCAGAAGCTTGAGGCTTTGTCAACAATTTCATGATGATTGAGATATTCAACAAACGGCTCACTAAGAACATCATGTCACAACATGGAATTTAAACATGAGTGGGGAGGATAATAATTTTTCCTTACAACCACTCGAACTAAACCCACTTGACATGTTTTCATTATGCTATTTACTATTATTATAATAATTACATTTTTACCCATTTATTACCTAATTTCTAGTACATTCACATTCTTTTGCTTCATTTTTTGATGTCTCATGAAACTTCTTTATTCAAAACCAGAAGTGCATAATATCACTAACGGAATGTGGATCCCATAAATAACTTTTAGTTTTTCTTCTTTTAGGTTTTGTGCTCATCCAAGTGTTCCCTTTATGGATGAGATAGTTTGTCTTGTTTTACAAATGAAGTGTGCATGGCATTTGTGCTAACCATGTAGGAGCCAATTTTGATTCTTATGTATATTTACATATAATGATTGATAGTGTGTACAGTTGTAGAGGTTGCAAATACTCGTCTCTCTTGTGAGTGCGTATGCTTCCTTGCTTCCATGTGTTCATTGTGGAGAGTGTGTATGCTTCTTTGGTTCCATGTGTTCATTTTTTTCCACATTTCAGCTCTGATTGCACATCGTTCTTTAATAAAGTTCTGTGAGTGCAATTATGAGTTTGTGTTTGGATTTCATTGCTCATCCTCTTTTGGTTTTCTTTAGGATCCAAGATTTCAACCGGATTTGTCAAGCACCTACCAGCCAGTAAAGTGTGGTTTAGATTGTGGTCTTTGTGACATAGACAAAAATCAATGTAAATACGAGAGACAATATGCGGAGATGAGCACCAGCAGTGGAGTACTTGGAGAGGATATGGTGTCTTTTGGTGTTGATAGTGCACTTGGGCCACAACGTGCAGTGTTTGGGTGTGAAAATTCAGAAACTGGTGACCTCTATCATCAACATGCAGATGGAATTATGGGGCTTGGCCGCGGTCAGCTTAGCATCATGGATCAACTTGTCCAGCATGGTGTGATAGCCGATTCCTTCTCTTTATGTTATGGTGGGATGGATGTGGGTGGAGGTGCCATGGTTTTGGGTGCAATTCCTCCTCCTCCCGATATGGTGTTCTCCACATCAAATCCAAATCGCAGGTATGGAGTGTTTTTCTTTTTCTGTGGTAAACTACATTTCAACCTTAATTCATCTTAATTAAATAATATGTATATGATACATCTGACGCATATTCTGTTAGTGTGGGGATGGGAACAGTCCATACTACAATATACAACTGAAAGGAATAAGTGTCGCTGGCAATCCCCTGCCCTTGGATCCTCAAGTGTTCAACAATAGATATGGTACTGTCTTGGATAGTGGAACTACATATGCTTACCTACCAGAAGAAGCGTTTGTAGTCTTCAGAGATACTGTAAGTTGACTGATCTTTTAATGCTTTTGTAAACTGCTCAAAGGCCAAGTCTCAATGAAATTATGAATGGTGTTACAGGATAATTCCAATCATTGATAATTGTTATATTAGCAATTTATACCTAAAAATGATTTTCTGCTTATCATAACTTACAACAACTTCCAGTATTTTAAAATATAAGCGTAGGATATGGTGACACTGAATTTTCCTTTGTTCGATTTAAATGCATTTGAGAACATTTCAAGCTTTTCAAATATTAAATTCACGAAAAACTTATGCCCAACCATGGACCGAATTTAGTTTAGCTTAATTCAAAACGATATCAATTTAATTGATCGGTAACCTGCTATTATTAACTTTGAAGATATTTTTTCTATCTTATTTTAGCCCAGCACTAATCATGTCAACTCTATAAGCCATATCAAAGTTCTTTCTTTGCAATCTAGTTACCAAATTTGATCCCTCAACCAGAAATTCAGCTGAATCTGTTGAATATGATCCTGCATGAATAACAGTGGATGTTCTTTCTCTGGTGGCAAGCTAGCAGTCCGTGGTCCTTTACTGCGGTCAATGGCTGTTTAGTGGCAGTTGACCATGACATCAACAGTTGTTGGAAACCCAACCCAACCCAAAAACGATAAAAGAAACTTAAAATAAAAAAGGAAAACAGATGAGCAATAAACGTTCTCCAAATTTATAATCTGCTCTCTACTGGCAGGAGCAATTTTAATTGATCATCCTTGTGAGCCATTTTACTTCATTCTTTCCTAAATTGCTTAGGGACATCAGGGTTCCTTTTTTCTGCAGAAAATAAGAGATTTTATAATATCTTACAAAATCATTACAAATCTACAATATTGGGGCTTAAAGTCCCCATGGCAGTCTACTACTTGACTAGTGAGACACTCAAACAGACTTGACCCCAACATTCTATTATGGACTTTTATAATTTATTGCCCCCCCAAGTAATATTAGACAATTACACAAAAAATGGACTCCTATGTGGCTGTGCCATGATAGTTGCAAAAGCAAAGTTGACTCAAGAGGATGGTCACCACCTATGGCAGTGGCACATCCATGCCTCAAATTTCTCTGCCACCTTGTTCATTGACGGCACTTACTTGTGCAGTCTATAATTCCAACGTGCTTCTTTACAACTGCCAACAAATATATTGTGAAAATACATGTAGCTGAGTGCAGCCCCACGATATAAAGCCTTGAGTGGCAACAATTACACATGCGATTTTCTAATATACTACAGAAACATGGCCATCACAACACTATCACAATACGCGAGACCTCCAATGGGTCACAACTATGGAACTACCTGGCATGCCTTAAGAGCATAAGTGCTTTGATACTAACTAAAAAAATATAATCAACAAAATGATATTCAAGAAGACATAAGAGAATGGGGAAAAGGCATAAGCCAGTTTAGTTTATTCAATATTAGAGAATTACATATATAGGTAGAGTGGTGGTTGGAAATGGGATTTTGAATATTGATGATAAAAGGAAGAAGTCTGTGAAGCATATCTAGGAGGCAAATGACATAGAGTGCCCTTTGATGAAGGGAAGGCTTGGAGAGTCAAAGGTATTTTCGATCTTGTCTATGGTGATATCTGTGGTCTTGTGAGGACAACTTCAATAGCTGGTTCAATGTATTTTCTGTTGCTTGTTCATAATTTTTCCAAGAAAATGTGTTTATTTTCTTGAAAAGAAATTTGATGCTTTTGTAGAGAAAGAATTCGATAGAAGTGTTAAGTCTCTCCATATAGAGAATGGAGGTGAATTTAACAATGATTTTGTTGATTTCCGTAAGCAAGGAGGCATCCAAAGGCAATTTTCTGCTTCATATACTCCCCAACATAATGAAGTTGTGGAAACAAGAAATTTTATAGTGGTTGAAATGGCCTCTTTTGTATGCTGGAGTGTAGGACGATGCCAAATAAGTATCGGTAGAAGCATTATATATTGTTGTATATTTGCTCAATAGGTGTCCTACAGAAGCAGTGGAGGTCACCTCGAAGGAGTCTTGGTTAGGAAGAAAGCCTCAAGTTAGGCACCTCAAAGTTTTTGGATTTGTTGCTTATGTTTTAGTTGTGAAAGATAAGATGAGATAAGATAATTTTATTAATGTCTAACGAATGACCACTAAAGTAGGTCAATGGGATTGTTGGGTACAATGATGTCAATATAAAGTGGGAACACTAAGATGACTCCTATAAAAAGAAAGATGCATAAAGTAAAGAATGAATCTAATCTAAATCTCGTTAAGTCAACTCCGAAGAGGAGTTGGACTGTGTAATGTGCTACTGCTTGGAAGAGGGGGCATATTGCTGTGACTGGGATTGTAACGACCCCAACCACCCAGGCCGGATCACGCTACCACAACTATGCTCTATTCAAGCTCTGATACCAATTTGTAGCGTCCCCCGGCCCAATACCAGGCCGAGAAGAACAAACGCCACTACTTCAAAGCCAAACTGGTTTGAAACCAAAATGTAATTCCAGTCTTGGAGGCCTACTGGACTATGCCTTAATTAAACTTTGCGGAAGACACAATACATATAAATATAACAGATGATTTACATGCTACTATCACACAACATAATGCAACAAAAATAACAGTAAAAACATACATACAATATTCACAGGAAAAACCCATAAACATAACAACATATATAAATACACAACATGTAACCAAACATGAAAATGGTATTTATCTTTTATTTGAAGTACTTTGACTGCGTGCAGACCTTCCATGAACCTCCCAACCATAGACCACGCTGCTCATCACTCTCAGCAGTGGTCACCCCCGAGCTGGGACTAAACTCCACCCGGGCAAAGGGATTCCTAGGCTAGGAAGGGACTACAGGAAACTGCGCATTCAACATGAAGGACTTCCTCCAAGGAGCCAGCTTACACACACAACCCACAACCTCTCATTCCCCACATGCCTGTCCCACCCAAGGAAGTATACACCTTTATTGTCCAACAGTCCATCGACTGCTCCACTTCCCTTCTAGGGCTTCAACAACAGGTCGGATCAGGAATTCTCAGAGCGCTATAGCTGTTGCTGGGCTCCCTCCAGGGGAACTCACTTCCCCAACAACCTCTCTCACCTGGAGAGAGTTGCTCACAGGCTTGACAACCTGCTTCTTCAATCACAACAAACTCTCTCACCTGGAGAGAATAACACATAGGCCTGACAACTTGCTTCTTCCATCCACGGGCTTGACAACCTGCCTCTTCAATCCAACTCCTAATCCAATCCAGTAAGGTGTCAACAACAACAACAACTCGGTTATGAACACAGGTGAAGATAGTAGCCGAACTGATCCAGGTGGATATCGGTGGCCACCCACCTTTTCCAATTGGCTCAAAACAGTTTTCTGGCAATTTTGACAATTTACTATTTTTAGCAGTTTTTAACTTCCGGGGCTATTTTGAGGGCCCAAATTAAGGTTTTTCAAGATCGAGGTTCTCAATGATAGTTGAAGGCATGATTGAGCCCCCAAAATGAATCTCCTCGACGATACCTTTCGAACGGGCTATCATACGCCTAAAACGGAGATCGTATGCAAAAGTTACGACCCCGGGAAGTTGATGTACTAACTTACCCAAACGGGGCCCACATGACTTTTGGCGCTTCATCACCTAGGGTTAGGTTTTTGGATGTCTAGGGTTTTTGGCATTCCTGTTTATTGTAAAAACGCCTTCAGAGCCTCATTGTAATCATCTTCTTGCGAATGCGAGTAGCCGTCACATCTCTTCTCAAAGATAAGCTGCCACCATTCTAGCGAGTCTTTCACTCTGTATTTTTACAGTCTCTGTACATTTCTTTCATTAATAGAAAT
>ML777852.1:487808-499893 GCA_009831015.1 Picea engelmannii | reverse complement strand
TGCGATATCTCTGTGCATTTCTTTTTGAATATCTCTGCTCTCATTTCATGCCGAAAATAATCCGGATTAGTGGTATCAGAGCAGGCTGCTCTTGATCGTTTTTCAGTGCATGTCCTCGACGAGGTCCGAGTATAGCAAGTTGGGTCTCGATCTTGTTTCTCTCGAGGACAATCGCTCTCGCACACCCAAGAAACCCTCAATGGTGGAAGAAAAAAAAAACGACGGAGCAGACAATCCTATCAATCTGTTGCTTGAGCAAGCTCTCACGCGACAGAGGGACGAAATGATGGAGATTTTTTCCCACATCCTTCAACGCCTGCCGATAGCAACAAGTGCATCTTCATCAAACGACCACTTTGGAGGCACCTCGCCTTTCAAGGTACAAGTTAATTTTGATATTCCTGTATTTGAAGGATAGATAGACGCAGAAGCCCTAGACAAATGGTTAAACTTGCTAGAAGGTTATTTCTCTGTTCACAATTTTTCTGACAGAGAAAAGATCACCTTCGCACTCCTTAAAGCTCTCCCCCATGTCAAACATTGGTGGGAAACTTACTGGGAGCAGAGTTCCACAGAGGAGTCTGGAATATATGGGGCCGAGCCCACTTGAGATTTTTTTTGTGGATGTGGTAAAGGAATAGTATTACCATGTTGGCAACTATGAAGACCAGTACATGAGATGGACCACACTGCGGCAAGAGAGGGGCCAAGCAGTTCCGGAGTTCACCAATACCTTCCATACCTTGCGCACCAAGTTGGGTATCAAAGACTCCGAACGACATTTGGTTTTGAAATACCGTGGGGCTCTACACAGATACATCCAAACTGAAATGGATTTTTTGGACATCTCATCACTCGGTGCTGCTTATCGATATGCTGTTAAAATCAAGCAGAAATTTAAGCACCAGAACAAACGAGAGTTCAGGTTTGCAAATCCGCAACAACCAAAGTATGACAAAGACAGCCCTAACAAATAGTCTCCCGAAAACCAGTCCAAGCCACAGGAAAACAAGGGTCACGGGAAGACAAAGAAGGACACTGGAAAATGGTGCGATTTCCACAAAAGCCCTTGGCACAACATCGATGAATGTCGCTCAAAACAGTCATTGGTGGCCGAGATCAAAGACAAGGAGCCGAACCCTGATTTAGAATCTGATTTTGAAAATACTGGTAAAGGACAAATCATTGACGCAGACCCCATTGCTATTGTCGCGACCGCAACAATTCAACCAGAAGAACCAACAGAACCTGAAGAGGGGGAGTGCCTTTTTCATTTACAGATGTGGGTGAAGGGGACCCCGCTGCATTTTATTGTTGATAGCGGAAGCCAGAAGAACCTCATCTCAGCAGAGGTTATCAAACAGTTGGGATTGTCGACAACACCACACCCGCAGCCATACAACATCGGGTGGCTTCGCCAAGGATGAGATCTTCGTATCAGCCAGCAATGTCGATTGTCATACGACATCCAACCCTTCAAGGATGAGGTATTATGTGATGTTGCCCCACTGGATGTCTGTGATGTTCTCTTGGGCCAGCCATATATGTGGAAACGCCATATGCTATTTACGAGTCTCGACCTCGTAGTGTCATTGTTACTTTGGGGGGTCATCTTTATAGAATACCAGAGGTAGTTCCGACTATTGTTCCACCTAAACAGTGCTGCAAGGTAGTATCTCATACTACAAAATTCAGCTTCTTCACAATCTGTTCAAACAGAAGGACATTGCAATCACTACAACCTCGCCCCAAGCACCTTCTATCCAACAGAAGCAGGTCGACAAGGTTGCAACAAAGCTCAAAGATTCCTTCTGCACACCATCCTCTCATGTAGCTTGACTTGTTGAACAACCTCAACCTCAACATGTTCGTGACAGACTTCCACAAACTGAGCAGCGCGATGTCTCCAGCAAGGCAAGTAGCTCACCAAGATGCAGATTCAACAAACGCTTTTCCCTCTCCCTTGGGAACTCAACGCAATGGAGACCTGGGACCATTGCTTCCTAAGGAGGGAGGATTGATCCAGGTGGATATCGGTGGCCACCCACCTTTTCCAACTGGCTAAAAATAGTTTTCTGGCAATTTTGGCAATTTACTATTTTTAGCAGTTTTAAACTTTTGAGGCTATTTTGAGGGCCCAAATGAAGGTTTTTCGAGATCGAGGTTCTCAATGGTAGCCAAAGGCAAGATTGAGCCCCCAAAATGAATCTCCTCGATGATACCTTTCCAATGGGCTATCATACGCCTAAAACGGAGATCGTATGCAAAAGTTACGACCTCGGGAAGTTGATGTACCAATTTACCCAAACGGGGCCCACATGACTTTTGGCGCTTCATCTCCTAGGGTTAGGTTTTTGGATGTCTAGGGTTTTTGGCATTCCTGTTTATTGTAAAAAGGCCTTCAGAGCCTCATTGTAATCATCATCTTGCAAATGCGGGTAGCCGTCACATCTCTTCTCAGAGATAAGCTGCCACCATTCTAGCGAGTCTTTCACTCTGTATTTTTACAGTCTTTGTACATTTCTTTCATTAATAGAAATTGTGTATTACTGTATATATGTGTTTATGGTTGCATCTCTGATACATTTTTGTTATATTATTGAATATCTGCGATATCTCTGTGCATTTCTTTTTGAATATCTCCGCTCTCATTTCATGTCGAAAATAATCCGGATCACGAACTCACGTAAGGCAGGGTACAGGCTCAACAAATTACAGAGGTTTTCCATGGAAAAGGGTTTAACAATGGTCGAAATGGTTCACTGTGTGCATGCTCAGTGCGTGAGTGAATGGGCAAAAGATCGTGAGTGAACTGGTGAGGAAAAATGGCAAGTAATGGTCAATGCTCCGAATGCTCAGAACTAGCATTGTGAGAATGGTCATACTCCCCAAATCGTGAGAGACAGAATGGTGAGAGCGAACCCCCACAACGGTGGAAATTCCCACTTAAATATGCATGCGTCCTGGGCGACACTTGGCTTCCCAGGAGCTCGTTCCTCTCCACTTGGAGTTCCTTCCTCTTCCCAAAAGAACTTAGGATAACTGGGTTTATTTCCCAACTTTAGTATTTTCAGGAAATACATTATAATATTCCCTTGGGTTAAGCCCTTAAGCTTAGCCCCTCTTTCCTAGCCTCTCAACCCCATTTCCCTTTCCCTTCCTAGTGGAGCTTAGTCCCCCATCGTCATTTATCGTGGTCGGTCTACACGCAACGATGTGTTATATTAATGATATGAGTATTTACATCTACAAAAAGAATAGGCTCATTAGCCTTTGCCTTTGCATTTAGGCTCACTGGCCTATCATCTCATAAGCCTCCTAGCTTATAATAACTTGGTTCACCAGCCTATCAAACATGTTACATTCACAATTACAGCTGGGGCTCAATCTTGGGATATTACAAGGATGATATCGTCCGAGTGTTGGTATGGGATCAAGACTGTTAGTGTTGACGGGGTCTCATAGAAGTGGAGACGGTCCTCTGGGTTCGCACTGATTTAAGGTCAAAAACATGATCACTATTTGTATGCGTCTTGGTGCCCCTAGTAGATGGGAGCACCGTAAAAAAGGAAGTGATCCATTGAGTGGAAGCTAGTCCAAGATGTGGATGTAGTTGGAGGATGAGGTAGTGGAGTTGGAGGGCCTCTTGCAAGTATAAGGCTAGAATCTTTGGTCAGGGTACTTGAAGAAACTAGCCAGAGTCTGAAGCTCCTTGAAAAGACAGTGGAACCGCCCTAGGTTCTCATAATAAATAGAGCAACAAAAAATGAAGTGCTCCTCGGTCTCAACCTCCCGAAGGTGGCACACCTGGCAGATCTTGTTTGATCAATCAATTTGGTGATCCATCTCCACCCTAAGTCTATGAGAACCCACTTTGAACTGGCCGAGGGGAATATGAAGAGCATGCACCTAATGGTGGAGTGTGTAATGGGGCCAAACAATGAGCTCATCCCTTAGATCCATCAAGTGCTCAACGTAGAAGGCCATCTTTGGATCTAATCCACCCTAAGGGTTGATCCAAGTGACCTGCACAAGAAGAGAACCAAGTTAGATGCTAAATGTTAGAAGTTAATGTTTGTTGGTTATAGTGATCCACATAAATATTATAGACTGCTTGATGTGCCCACTAAAAAGGTAATAGTCAATCATGATGTGATTATGGAAAAAGTACACATATTTTCTAGCTTAAATCAGATTTGAAATCTAATGAAAACAATCACCGATGGTGGCTGCTTTGAGGCCAAAAAGCCAACCAAGTTGCATGGTAAGCAAGTGCAAGTTGAAGGACAATCATTAGGTGGATGTGTGCATGAAGAGCACAATGAAGATGAGGTTGGAATTGCTACAAGCTGAACTAATATGAGTTTTGATTTTGAGGTCAAAATGGAGAAAAAATACCTACGTGCTACCACAACACCTTGGAGGATTTGAGGTTGGAGATACAAGTTCATAATTCCTTTGAACCTTAGAGTTATGATGAAGCCAAAGTGTATAATGAGTGGGAAAGGTCCATGAATGCAGAGTACGATGCATTCACAAGAAACAACACTTCGTTGTTTGGAAGAGCTAGCTCCACATAAGAAGAGAGATATGACCAAGTATAAGACCTTGGAGGCAAGGTAAGCAAGTTGAACATGTTAATTTTGCATTGATGCTTGTTGTTCATAATTCCTTTGAACCTCAGAATTATGATGAAGCCAAAGTGCGTGATGAGTGGGAAAGGTCCACGAAGGCAAAGTATGATGCACTCATGAGAAATAACACTTGGGTGTTGGAAGAGCTACCTCTATCCTTCTAGGTAAGTATCTCATTGGATGCAAATGGGTTTACAAAACAATATAATGCAATGGTTTGCTAGAGAAACATAAGGCAACGATGGTTGCAAAAAGTTTTTCTCAACAAGAGGGAGTGGATTATTAAGAAACATTTGCTCTAATCGCAAATTGGTCACAATTAGATTGATGTTAGCTATGGAAACATTCTTTGGCTAGAATATTTATCAATTGGATGTAAAGAGCACTTTCCTCAATGGTAATTTGGAGGAGGAAGTGCTTATGTATTAGCCAGAGGGTTCTAGGTAGTAGGTAAGGAGCATTTGGTGTGTAAGATAATAAGATCTATTTACTATTTGAAAGAGGTTCCTAGGGCCTGGAAAACAAAAAATGCCAAGCATCTTATAGGATATGGACTCAGAAGAAGACCTTTTGATCCAAGTGTCTACTCTAGAAGCATGCGTGTTGAGTGTAGTGGTTTATGTAGATGACATAATCATCATAGGTAGTGAGGCTGGTGCACTTCAAAAGGTAAAATCTGATTTGTATTTTGCTTTGGCATGATTGATTTAGGCCTCGTTCATTATTGCCGAGGTGTATAAATTTGGCAAATTAATGGTTTTGTGTGTGTGTCACAAATCATGAATGCTACGATCTTGTTGGAGAAATTTAAAATTGTTGATTGTAAATCATCAATTACACCTATGGAGGTTAGGCTGAAATTATTAGCCACATCTCACTCCAAATTGACAAATGAGTCAGTGTACAAAAAATGTTGGGCAACTTGATCTGTCTCGCAATCTCTGGTTGGGATTTGACCTCTTAAGGTTGATCATTGGATGGCAGCCAAGAGATTTTTAAGCCATGTGAAGGGATAATGGATGACAGCCAAGATATTTTTAAGATAATTGAGAGAAATCATTTGTATCAATTGCTTCATTATCCCAAAATGGTTTCTCTCAATTCACCAGTCTGAATTTTTGCTATTGTGTATGCAATTTTTGATATTCCTCCCTGTTAGTTTAGTTAGGGACTATGTTCATTTTCCTAAGTTCCTAGGTACATTGCCCTGCTTAATTGCCAAAGAATTGAATTTACATGTAATATTAATAGTGTTAATGTCCACAAGAGAAAGTACATAAATTGCTAGCTCTATTCACCAAATCTTACAACTTTGAATTTTGAGGGGCCAATTCCCCTCTTGATTTTTGTTGCCAATAATGAATTACATGTTATTGTAAATCCTTCAAATATCACATCTTTGTAGAGTTAAGACCTTTAAGTAATGCTACAAATTTTGCTTTATTGTTTGTTTCCATACTTATCCCTAGATAGTAGGAAATAAACAATATCCCATTCATTCATCAATAACTCCCCCACCCCCCGCTTTCTCAAAATTGCAATTAGGAGTCACATTAAACTTAAAAAACACTTGTCTCCTTGGGACTATAAGCTGGATCCCGCTTTCTCAAAATTGCAATTAGGAGTCACATTAAACTTAAAAAACACTTGTCTCCTTGGGACTATAAGCTGGATAAGGATCTTTGTTGTATGCTATCTCATTTTTTGCTCGTCAACAATAACATCAAGAGATTCCTCTAGTCCCTACTTTCTTACCATGTCCACCTCCTCTAGAGAATAGTCTAAACACAAATCTAGTATATTCAGAAATGTTACTTGTGAAGTCTCCTTAGTATTCACTTGGATTCTATTCTAGACTTGTTGTGGTCTCTACAGAGATGGTTTATAAGGCATTCATTACCTACACCAAAAGCTTTGCCAATCCAGAAGCTGACTTTTGGGTGCAAGTCCCTGGGTTGATATGATAACATTGTCCTTCACTTTGGTAATAACATTGTTGACGGTTTCAATGTCATGCCTTGTATTTGTTATCTACGTGATGTTGCATGCTATCTTGATTCTTACTATAATGGAATATCCCTATCTTGGGATTTCGTTCCACATTAATACTCTTCTAATTGTGTATGCATGTGTGTGTTGTGAATAATGGCACATGCATAACAATGGTGAGAAAAAGATGGTTTATAAAGCATTACTTGCTCCAAAAGCTTTGCCAATCTAGAAGTTGGCTTTAGGTTCGCAGGTTCGCAGGTTGATGTGATTGCATCCTCCTTCACTCTAGTACTAACATTGTCGACGATTTTGGTGTCATGCCTTGTGCGATGTCTTCAGCTTGTGGTTGTTACCTATGTGATGTTGTATGCCGTCTTACTAGATTGGCATATCCGTATGTTAGGATTTCATTCCACATGAATACTCCCCTTCTAATTGTGTGTGTTGTGTTAATAATCCCACATGCATAACTGTTGTGAGATATAGATGGTTTATAAGGTATTGCCTGCACCAAAAACTTTCCCAATCCAGAAGTTGGCTTTGGGGTGCAAGCTAAGTAGCATTGGTACCTGTACCTGGGGTTGGATTCCTAGTACCCATACTCGTACCCATGTATTGGAAATATCCTTGTATCCACACCCTTGCTGTACCTTTTTGTACCCTGCAACACCTTCATGTACCTTGCCGTACCTTGGGAAAATTTGGAGACATACCCTGATTTGAGGTATGTTGACATCAATTTTAGCATGAAAAAATTTCTTTTAATAATTGAAAAACCTCAACAAGGTTGCATTTAGGGTCGGCCCAACAAGATACCCTACAACAACAAAGTGTTTCCTCCCTTTTATACCTTTAAACTGTAATTTCATGCTCACTTTTGCATTTTCAGTTTGGCTATGTGAGCTTGGAAGAGACCAGCAGAGAAGAAGATAGGTACGACATTGTTTGTTGTTTTTATTGCAGGAAATTGGAGTCCATGCCAGTGGTTTAACATTAATTAAGCATTCATCATCATCATCGACATTCTTCTCTCCTTGTGTCGCCACATTTCAGTTTCATCAAGTTTCAAGTTTCAGATTTTTATGTTTGTCATTTCCTCACAATGTTTGGAAAGGGAAGGAATGGCAATGGTCAATGTTGAATTATGAACGTCAATTGATTAATGGAGGACACTGGAATGACTTGAATCTAAAACTGAATCTGAATCATTGCTCATTTATATAAATGTCAGTTCTCTTTTCTTTCCATAAATGATTTTACATGTAAAATTTGATAGATGTATCCCTGATGTACCCTGTCCCCTGTTTCGAAAAATGGTGGACGCATACGCATACCTGTAAAACTTAGGGTGCAAGTCCTTGGGTTGATGTGATAACATCCTATCTCACTTTGGTACTAACATCGATGGCAGTTTTGGTGTCATGCTTTGTGGGTCGTCTTTGGCTTGTGTTTGTTGTCTATATGTGATGTTGCATGCTATCTTACTACAATGGCATATCCCTCTGTTGAGTTTTCCTTCCTTTTACTACTCCCCCCACTTATGGGCTGCCTTAATATGATGGACTTTTGCGACAGCTATATTCCACAACTTAGTTGGGCTTGATTTTGGCTAACGCACCCACCACACCCCTGTCAAATCGAAACTTCCATTTAATAAGCAAGCCCGAAATTTGACTTGCCATTTCCAAGGTTTTGCTGTCCTCCCTAACTGAATTACAGGCTAGGTCAGTGATTAACTTAGAAACATTGTAGTACAAAAAGGTGAGATACTGTCTCTTCGTCTTCCTTACAAAAATGGCACTTATTTGGACTCTGAAGACCCTTTTCAAGTGATCCTGGGTGAGAATTTTATCTCTTTGCAGTAGTGAACTAGTGTGATATTTGCATAAATGGAATATTTGAGGAATATAATGTGCGACCAAGTGGACCAGGTGTGGGAAGTGCGGATCCCTGGATTCCATAGTCAACAGGAGAGCAGTTTGCAGGAGACTCATATAGATGATTACTGCCTTCTGTTACATGAACATATATTGAATAGATAGATTAGAATCCCAATAGCATGTTAGGTTGTAGAGGAAGAGTGGGCTCAAAACGGAAGTATAATGTTCTGTAATAAAGTGGAATTAAAGTTTTAAGAAATTCTGATAGTTGCATAATAAGGGAAAATCTATATACATTTCTTGGGTATTCTGATCTTTTCTGCTTTATAATCAAAATTTCATATTGCATGTTTTATTCTATCATCTGTTTTGGCTAATTCTTTGCTGTATATTAGATTAATTTTGATCATGTTTTTGGTCTTCTTATTTACCCATAACAATTTGCCATGTAAAGGTAGCAATCTTGGATCACACCATAATCTGCAAACCTTTCTACTCTCTACTTATTTACGCACAACAATTTGCCATGTAAAGGTCGCAATCTTGGATCACACCATAACCTGCAAACCTTTCTACTCTCTACTTATTTACCCATAACAATTTGCCATGTAAAGGTCACAATCTTGGATCACACCATAATCTGCAAACCTTTCTACTCTCTACTTTTGGGAATTGGTCACTTCTGCCTAAGCATTACAACCTGATGCCTTGCCTTGAGAGAGTACTTTAAGCACTTCATTCAAGAAAGTTTTTGTGTTGCTTAGAGGGATCTCTAACTGCCATGATCCAGGGTTTTGGCTCACCATCATGGTCGACAAATCTGCAACTTTTACCAGTTTTGTTGCTTAAGGAACTTTATTATTTAACTCGGGGATGTGTCTTTGACTCTTTAATGATAAGTGTAACAATTCCATTAGTCTGATTCAGATTTAAAATCCAATGAAAATTATTGGTAACTATAAATAGGGATGCCATGGTATATGAACAATCACGATTATTTCATTCTGATTCAGATTTAAATGCGACGAAAATTACTATTTTGGGGCTGAAAAGCCAGCCAAGGTGCAAGGGATATGGTTGGACATGAAGGACAAACATTAGGATTGATGTGCATGGAGCACATGAAGGTGAAGAGGCTAAAATTTTCCCAGAAGCAGCAGGAGATGGGGCTGATTTCACTGATATAACAACAACACATTTATGAGTGGTACTACTCTATGTTAGAGGATGCGAGGGAGATTAGCTCCCACAACCCAGAGAAGAATGGCCAAGTGGTAGACTGAAAGGACTCAAGCAAGGTGTACAGCAGGTTTATTTTGCTTTGCTGTTTGCTGTTGCAAAACCTTTTGAACCTCCAGTATCATAAAAAGGAAGAGGGCAAGGATGAGTAGAAGAAAGCACTTATGGTGATTGAAAGGATGTTTGCCTTTACAACAAAGCTGGATATATCTGGGTTAGTTCCAGTTATGGTAATGAAATTCAGCTGGTGGATTTGCAGATTAGATGTAAAGAATGGTATGTGTAAATATCAGTCACAAGAGTAACAGTTTGCAGGTTTGATTTGACTCTTTATAGGTTGAGGCAGGCTCCAAAGGTCTGGTTTTGAAAACCTACCTAGGTGTAGACAAATAGTCATTTATTGGAGTTCAAATCAGCTTGTGTCCGTGGTAGGTGGGCTTAAATTTTCAGCCTACATTGACTCTAGCCTATCTAATGAGTCAACATGTAGACAGGGGGTTGGTAACTTGGCATGTTCTGTATCAACCATGCTGAATACATTGTTGGGTATATGTTATATTCTTTGCATGTGTGTGTGTGGGCGCGTCAGGTTCGACAACTGCGTCTGACGATCCCTCTAGTAGTGCTCTTCGTGTCGTGTGCATCGGGTGCTTCCTAGGGGGGGCCAGGTATGGCCCCCTTGGTTACGCACAGTAGCCCGGGGCAGTGCCCCGAATTTTTTTTTTGGGCGGTTTTTGCTATTTTTAGCGGTTTTCTAAATTAATTCTGGATTAAGGGATTAGGGTTTTGGTATCTACGGAATACCTAAAAACATTGTATATATTGTATGGTGAATGGTGAAATTCGATATAATGAAAATAAGAAAGGTTTTCCTTGGTTGAGGGTTTCCGAATCTCTGTGTACTATGTGTATGAGCCATTGATTAATTTTTGTTTTTCTTAAGAATCTATATGCATTGCTTCACTTCACAGGTTTAAAACTTACATGTGGTATCAGAGCTTGTTTTTGGCTTCAGAGGGACGCCTTTGTTGCTGAGGGTTTGGCTCGGTCTGGATAGATCAAGTTTATCTTGGGTCTGTGATAAACTTGGGTTTAGTGGGAGCTTTTGCAGTGGAGTTTCGAGTGTAGAAAGAGGAATGACGAGCTCTTCTAGAATCGAGATAGAGAAGTTCAACGACAAAAACTTTGAGCTATGGAAGCTCAAGATGGAGGACCTTCTTGTAGACAAAGAACAATGGATCGCTATGGATCCTGGTACACAACCTACTGGTACGCAGCCTATTGGCACACAGTCGACTGGTACACAACCTACTAGTACACAAACTACTAGTACACCACCTACTAGTATGTCAAAGGAAGATTTGGAGAAGTTGGACGGAAGAGCAAGGAGTACTATTCGACTCTGCCTGGCAGATTCGGTGTTGTTGAATGTCTCGGGAGAATTTACACCCAAGGAACTATGGGATAAGTTAGGGAATTTGTATCAATCAAAGTCCCTGGTAAACAAGTTGTTTCTTCGAAAGAAGCTGTATCATCTTAGGATGGAAGATGGAGATTCTGTGAYAGAACATCTAAATGCCTTTAATACTTTGGTAAGTCAACTTGTCTCTGTTAATATTACGATTGCAGAAGAAGATAAGTGTATTACTTTGCTATGTTCTTTGCCAGACTCTTGGGATAATCTGGTTGTAGCAATTGGTAGTACCACTCAATCTACATTGAAGTATGAGGATGTAGTTTCATCTTTGTTATCTAAAGAGATGAGGCGGAAAACATGGATGGTCATAGCACAGATGCTTTCTTGTAAGAGGGCGTACCCAAGACAGGAATCCTGGTAAGTCTTCGGGGGGGAGACCTAAATCTACAGGTAGATCTAAGTCTCTAGGAAAATCTTTGAGTAAAATGCTGGAAGTGTGGTAAAACAGGGCATTATAAGAAGATTACAAGTCTAAGAAGGTTGATAAATCAAAGGGATCTGATAGTACCTCTTCCCCAGAGGCGAAAACCTCCACTGAAGAAGGAGGTGATGTTTACCTAGCATCTACAGGTACACATGCAGACTGTGATGTATGGTTGATCGACTCAGGTGCGTCATACCATATGACTCCTCACAGGGAGTGGTTCTCTGAATATGAAAAATACGATGGTGGTGATGTATTCCTAAGAGATGACTCGACAACCAAAATCTTGGGACGTGGAAGGGTTAAGTTGCTACTAAAAGATGGAAGGATTAGAACTCTCCCTGGGGTTCTGCACATTCCAAAACTAGCCAGGAGCCTAATATCTGTAAGCAAGTTGGATGATGCAGGAGTGGATACTGTATTTGGAAAGGGCACTTGC
>ML777852.1:448807-463748 GCA_009831015.1 Picea engelmannii | reverse complement strand
TAATAATAATAATGACATGATTAATCCTCAATGGGGATTTAATCCAATAATAATAATGACATGATTAATCCACAATGGGGATTTAATCCAATAACAAAATAATAATAAGAATGCTCTTCGCAGTTACATTATTTCAACAGGGCTCTGGTGGCTTTAATAATTGGCTTAGTTCTTGAGCATTATTTTTTTTTCTTGCGACATTGAGAGATGTTTGATTCTGTTATCTGACATCAATATCCATTTGGACAAATGACAGCGCTGCTGTTTTCTTATTACATTTGAAATTGCATCTTGCAAAAATGGGCTCTGAATTTTATGTGCAGTACATGAGAAGCAAGTGATCGTTTCCCTTAAATGTTTTGCTCAAAATGTTTATCATCCTTGATTCATTTTGGATTTGTGATAGGTATTGTGGTCCGCAACATGCTCGTAACTTATGATCGGGGCAATGAAAAGATAGGATTTTGGAGGACAAATTGTTCAGAACTATGGGAGAGATTGCAGGCTGCTGTACCTCCGCCACCTGCAAAGTCAAACTCAGAAAAAAATTCAAGTGATAGTGTACCTCCGACACCTGCAAAGTCAAACTCAGAAAAAAATTCAAGTCATAGTGTACCTCCACCACCTGCAAAGCCACACTCTGAAGAAAAAAATTCAAGTGATAGCAGGCATGTTTTGCCACCTGCCTCACCTCCATCAGCATTAAACCAAGGTATGCTGCTACAAGTTTATCTCATTTCCTGATATGGAGAAGAATTTCATTCACAGGGAATCCATTGCAGGCTACAAATTTAGGTTTTATTCCTGTTTTGGGGTTTATTGCCTCTTCATTAGAAATGGTAATATTGCTGTCTTAACTTTCCAAGAAATCCAGTCGAACACATTAATCAAAATTTAAGCACTTATCTAAAGATTATATTCCAGTTTGATTTTTGTTAGTCTAAGTACTCTCAACATATTCAAAATTAGATATTGGAAATGTAAATAATCGACATGTCAAAAGGTTAAAATGAAAAGTAAATAATCGACATGTCTAAATTCAAGATTGTAAATTGACATATCTTGTACAAATTGTTCTATATGATGTTGTAACCGTGGATTCCCTGAATAATTACAAATCAGATTTACAGGAATTAGTGTAATACAAGCAATCTCTTGAAAGTTCTATAATCTGATATACTGTCAGAAAAAGTTATGCATATTCTTCCAATATTTCAGCTACTTCTAAAATTGCAGGAATTCATCAGCTATAAGTGGACATCAATTTCTTGTTTCACCTCTACTTCATTATTGTCAGAACCTTTTTCCTTTTTATTGATAAAGCTTTCTGAAGTTCTAAATTTTAATTTAAGCCTTATTTCTATCTTCCCTTTTTCTGTTTCATGGAAATGACAATTATTATTCCATGGAGAATAAAATTGTGTGGATTCTTGGGGTTAAAGCACTAGATTTTTTCCATATAAGGCAACAAGTCTTCAGTTGTAGATGCAAAATAGCCTTCATGAAAAATATATTTAATTATGAATTCTTTTTTATCTTTTTCCTTCTTTTGGTCAAGTGCTTTCTTCAGCCGCATTGGATGGTCTGAAAAGCACATTATACATAAATCATGACAGAAAGGGATAATAAGAGCACCATACCAATATGAAGTATTTTGTGCAGGTAGCTTTTAAAGATTTCATTAGATCCACCTCCCATATAGTTTATGAAAAATATCAAGTGCTTTGATTTTATTTCCTCTATCCTTCCTAGGTTGTCAACTGATTACTTTAGTTAGTCAGTTTAGTTTCTTCAGCAATTTCTTGCATCTGCACTGGCATGAAACGAGGATAAAATAGCAATGAGTATTGTGTATGCTGAAGCTAGTCCAAAGTATTGAGCTTTATTGGTTATTATATGTGAGACCTTAAAAGTAGCTCTACTTTTAGGTGTAAAATTGAATGAACACCTTGCTGTTAGAATTTTGATGTAAAATTCATAGGATTAAACTTTTCAGATACCTAGCAAGAGTTAAGAGATGTCGTAAGAGATGAAATGAAGACTCGATAAGATATTTTAATGACCTGATAAAAATACGTCTGTTAGAATTTTGACATAAAATTCACAGGATTAAACTTTTCAGATACCTAGCAAGAGTTAAGAGATGTCGTAACAACGAAGACTCGATAAGATATTTTAATGACATGATAATTTTACTTGAGAATATAACTGAATAAAATCACCGATATCTTAGTCATTGCATACGGCTAGTTTTTTAAAAACTTGAATTGTGTGAATCTCAAGCATTGATGAATTTATTCCGTCATGAAGAATTTTTGATAAGTTTCAAAAATAAATGTTAAGATTCGTTATTTTGTTAAACTAAAAAAATCTAGAAACAAAACCATATATAAGTATTATGTATTCACGATTGACATTTAATTTGACATATTTTGAGTTAAATTTGGAATAAAAAAATAGTTGTATTTGTTTTTTGTTTGAATAAATGAAGCTATAATGGAAATCACTTAATTGTCTTTATTGAACTTAATGGTGAATTTTATCATATTTTTTTTTCAATGGTAATTTTTTTTCTTCGAATTTCATTGTGTGAAAGTGAACACAAACATGAAGTAGACGACTTAGCTTGATATGATGTGAACAACCTATTCATACATAGAAATGAGAAGAGACAATGAACAAGAAAACAAGTAGATAAGATATATGATAAGTAATAAATAAGGACGACAAGCAATGACAAGTGTAGAGATTAGATTAGATAAGATAAGATAAGATAATTTTATTAATGTCCAACAAATGACCACAAAAGTAGGTCAATGGGACTATAGGGTACATCGAGTGTGAATACAATGTGAGTGCAAAAGCAGCTCCTATATAATGAGAGAGAAAGATACAAGAAAACTGAAAGTACATTTAGGTAAATATCCGACAAGGCTAAGCACAAAATCTCTCCAAGACCAAAAATAAAGTTTATATAATAGTATCATAGGTGTGGCGATGCAAAGTGAGAGTGTCCAAGGTAGGAGTTGGACAACTCGATATTAGTCGAGAAAGAGAGAGAGACAATATAATTTATTAATGTCCACAAATGACCAAAGAATAGGTCAATTGGAGTAGAAATACAAGCAATTAACATCAGACTATGTGCGTTGCAAGATCACTTTGAAATGCTAAAAGACGAAAAGATACATATGAAAGTAAAGAAACTAAAAATACATGAGAGAGGATGAACCAAGAAGGAAAACCCTAGAAAGAGGAAACACTACTCAATATCAAAGATATAGAAATAGAAGTAGAGGAGGGAGTATATATGTTCTTATCATCATCTATCACTATGAAGGAGATAATGCAAACCTCGATAATTTCTTATGGGGAGTAGCTAGGGTTGAGAGGGCATGGATGGGTGAACCTAGGAGGATCCCTAGAGTGGTCCATTGAAACTCTCCTAACATTTGAGGTCGAGGAGAAAAATTTGGTGTTCTACGTCTATGTGCTTGATCTAGGTTGAGGGGCAATGCCATGCATGGAGTGGGTGTGGCCTTTTGATTTTGTGGAGGTGAGAAGTCTACCGACCAAGTGGGAAGATGTATTGTCTCACACATCTAATGTCATTGGTGTTCATGGTTGAGGAGTTTGCACAATGTTTAGTGTCTCCCATCATTGGATAGGCTGGAAAAGGGAGGTTATATATATATATCCCATATTCATAAAGGAAAAAATCTATCTAGCTATATATATTATATCTGTTTCCATTCACGTTGGTCTGAGCAACCGAGACCTTCTTTTCAAGCTTAACATTGCTTAGATCTGTAGTGAGATTCGTCCAACTTTTCGTCGCTCCACTCCCCTTAATCTTGTGCAACCCCGAATCTATTTCAAGCACAAACGTCTTCATTCTTAATTCAGGGTAAACACACAGAGTTCTTTCAAAAATTCATCAACACACCATCGTCTTTGCACTCAAACACTTCTCAACGCACAGAGGTATTCTCTACTTCCTCTATCTTGATCGATCTGCAAACTATTTCCAACAAAATCCTCATGCAACTTTTGATGTCCTGTAGCGAAGTAATCAATTTCCAAAGAAAGTCTCGATCTTGTTAGCATGCCCTTAAGGCTCGGTGCTGTAACCTACAACTCTGATACCAATCTTTAACATACCCAACTACTAGCAGGCTGGGTCACGCTACTGCAAAGTCTCCCTTCTAGAAATCTATTTGAATTCTGATAGCATTTAACTAATAAAGAAGCATGAAAGAAATGCAATAACAACACATGCAATGATCAAGACTCATGCTAGACTTTAAAATAATGCTTAAACATGCCATGCACAACAATATCCAACAAGCAGACACATTAAACATACATATATCAGAGATAATAATTAATACACAATGAAAATAAATATACAAGCAAAAGAAACCATGATAGAGAGCACTTATCTTAAACAAAACTAATCACCAACTTGTTGCAGACCAAGGACCTCAAAAGAAACCATGATAGAGAGCACTTATCTTATCTTAGACACTGTTGTTCCAAGTCTCAACAACAGGTCACCCTCGAACCGGGGCTATGAATCCAGAAGGACGGGTTCCAGAGTGACCCTCAGCTTCCCAAACCAGTCAACACTCAAGCTCTCACAGGTTTCTCCACACACAACAATCCAAAGTACACCAACTCTCTTCTCTCCAGCCTGCACCACCCAAAGACAATGAACCGCCTTCTCTGCCATGCACTCCCTCAGGCTGTCCACTTCTTTCCATAGCTCCAGTGCATCTAGTCAAGAATTTCCGTGCTAGGACTCACATGATTTGCAACTGTGAACAAGGTTTAACACATGCCAATGCATCTCAGGCATATCGACACCATTTCATGGATGGAATACACCAGTAATTACTACATCCAACAAAACAATGGCTTCTTTCTTCAACAATTCGTCCCCATGTCCCAACCAAGAACAAGAACGAATGAGGAATAATGAGTGAGTAGGAAAATCAATGAAGAGTGAACAAGTGAACAACGAGGAAGAACCATGGGGAAGAACCCCCCAAACAACCCACATGAGGTGTTTATGAAGTTACATGCAATAAAAAACCAGATGGCATTTTCCCCAAAAAGCTCCTGTAACTTCTTCTTTCTCTCTATAAATTCCAAGATGGGTAAATAAAATATAATAAAAAGAATTGGCCCCTTTAGCCTCCTCTCTTGTGGAATCATAGCCCCCTATGACTCTTGTCCTTGTTCGTCTTGCAACCAACGATGTATTTTATTATTTACAATGTTCAAAGTATTACATTTCCTAGGCCCTCCGAGCTTTCATCAAATAAACAAAATACATTATTTAATCTGGGGACTAAAAAACCAGGGTATTACATCCCCTCTTTCAAATTAAACACATGCTCAAAGACTTTATGCAATTTACCAAATTTAAATATGGGAGGGTTATCAAAAGGCCCCATTGGGTAGATCGATTTCCAAAGTAGAGGAGTGTTTCCCGAGTGAACTCTATCTAGGCCATGTGACGAATGTGAGGTGGATGAAGGGAGAAACTTTTGGGCATGGGGTCATTGACATGCAAGGGTCTCATATGGTCTCATTTCCATGGGTTCCTTTGTAGTGGGTGCGCTGCATCCTTGAGTTACCTTTCGTTTGGGTTGCAACCTTTTTCCAGCCCCATAATTTGCCCTTTTTTATATTTTCTTTAGATGATTTGCAAGTCCCCTTTACAAGGTTTCTTGATTATTGTGCATTAAATGCATTTTCTTTCAAGTGGGATACTTATAAGTCCTTTTCAAATAGGTGAGGCGTTTATTCGCACTTAGGACTTGGGGCGAGTGCCTAGAAAGGTAGAGTTCAAGTTGTTGGACTATGGCTTTTGGTGTCCCTTGTATGCCTTCCACTGCATTTTGATCGTGGCTGCTTTTTCCTTTTATTATTTATTAATGCTGGTTGCAACAACCTCAGGGCCTTTAGCCCCTTCTTCCCGCAAGAGAATGAGGTATAAGCCCTTTTTGGGGTACATGTAACCCCAAAACCAAAAAGGTGAGGATACAGAGAGGAATGAAGATGACAAGTGATAAAAGATGGAGAGGAATGACATGATGACCATCAAGAAGGACTCCCAGTAGCACCCCTTTCCCCATGGGTGGAAAAATTTCTGGGAATCCCAAAAGCATAACTTCCGAGCAAGCGTCTCATAATAAAAAAGAAACCTTTGAAACTTATCTAAATTTCCCAAGTTTTAAAACGTTACTTACCATGAAACTTGTCTAGTTACCTCATGAAGCAAGACATGCCGCCCATTGTGGATCAAGTCAATGTGGTGGATGCTGTTTTGTTGTTGATGATGATGGTGAAGCGTGGTGAAGAAGAGGGGCTCTGTGGGCTGTGCTATCCATCCAACTCTCGACACTCCATGTCTGCTACTTGCGGGCCCTGAGACATCGTCTCCTTAGTTACCCCTAGGCTGGGGGGGGTAATAGATGATAAGTTAGCTCATTGGTATATTCATTCAAGAGTATTTCAACATGTGACTAACTGGAAAGATTGGTTTCTTGTTTATGTAGAAGATAACACAAAGTTTGACTTTATGGTGTTTGGTGATGGTGTGGAGTACTTTGTTGAAGGAAAGTGCTATGTTCAAAGCTAAGTTGTATAAAATGTGGAAATGTGTATTGGTTCCGGAAATGGGAACCACTGGAAACATGACCCCCCCCCCCCTCAAAGGGTACGTTGGGGGAAACACGGTGTGTGTGTGTGTAACACATTATCTTGCAAGAAAATATGAAAATTAGGTTAATTTGTGGGTAGGATTAGAAATGGATAGAGGTTAATTTGTCTTCATTTTCCATTTAGGGATTTTTAGACTTCCTATGAGTTCCATGCCCCTAATGGGCACTCGGGTGTTTCTAGGAAGTTTTTGAGGCTTTGCCGTGTTTCCTTGAGTTTCTGGCATTGGTATGTGGGCAATTTAGGAGTTTTGTGCAATAGAGGTTCAAAACAAAATGAAAGGTACGACATTGCTATTCATGAATGCTTTTTATGTTCATGATTTGGAGAAAAACTAACTTTTAGTGAAGGAGATTATGAAGCATAACCCAACACTTGGATGTTGGTGGTCACATTTTGGGGTGAAAAATGCTTTGTAATAGATGAAAGAAACAACAAGACTCTTGCTACTCATGTAGAGGGGGATGCCCTAAAGAAACATGTGGATGATGAAGAAGCCAAAGCGCATGTCTTGATGGCCAATAGTGGACGAAATAACAACGCCTTTTGGCATCAAAGGTATGGTCATTTTAATTTCCATTATCTCTTAGCACTGATGCAAGAAATCATGGTGTTTGGTTTACTAGAGGTTCAATAAAAAAAGGATGATGTGTGTGAAGCTTGCTTTATAGGAAAGCAAATTGGTTGGCCTTTGATGAAGTAAAACCAAGAGGGCAAAAAGTTGTTCTTAAACTAGTACATGCTAATATATGTTATCCAATGAGAACTATTTTTGTCGCTAGATCCATACTTTTTGTTGATTGTAGATAATTTTTCAAGAAATATGTGGGTGAATTTCCTTTCAAAAAAACGTAGAGGTCTTTTGTGAATTTAAAAATTCAAAGCCATGATTGAAAAGGATTCCAACATAAATGTTTAAAGCCATTTGTTTAATTTTATAAAAGAGGGAGTTCAACATCAATATATCACTCCTATTGCTCCTTAGCAGATTGGAGTAGTAGAAAGAAGAAATTGCATGGTGGTAGAGATGGCAAGATAAATGTTGGAACATAAGGTGATGCCTAATAAGTTATGTAACCAGACACGTTGAAATGAGCCACGTGTCGCATGTCATTTGTGTCCGACATGACATGAGGAAAATACATGTCAGAGACATGTTTGCATTGTGTCCTGTTCACGGGACACGATGCAAACACGTGTTTGGCACATGCTTAAATCGTGTCCTGAAAAAGGGAGCAGTGTCCCGCGAAAAAAGAGTGCTCGCACAGGTTGGAGCATAAGGCGATTTGGAGTGCAGCAAAGGGTTTTTGTGGAGTGTGAGAAGGGATTCCAAGTGCCAAGCAAGTGGATTTGTCCACCATTCTTCAAGATTTTTGCTACAACAACAGTCCAAGAACTTTGCTACAACAGTCATGGCTCAATCATCAAGGGAAAATGGAAAAGGGCAAAAAAAGGGAAGAATTTCCCCACTAATGTTGTCCCCCTTCCTTCATTTTCATTAGGGTCTGCTAGTGTTCCATCTGCTGGAAGTGGGGCTGCAACAACAATTTCAAATGCTGGAAAAATAGTCTTTTAGCAAGACAGTATGGTCAAGATTCAAAGCATCCATTGTGGAAGTATGTAACAAGACATCAAGGGCTCAGGTCCAAATTAAAGAGGGGACGTACTGTTCTTTGGACATATAATTTTTGGAATAATCAATTTAAGAGCACCTACTTCCGAGTAAAGGGCCATTTGTTGGGCACACTTTGTGGACTTGGACCATGTCAAGGAGTGAATGCATCCAAATTAAGAGAATTGGAAAGAGAGGCCCATGTTGGCAAAGGGATTGTGGGAGCAACATCTAGGAGAACCAAGAGTGAGGATTCTCTTCCATTCTTGAGGAAACCATCTAGCAATTACCCATTTTGGGGTCAGAGTGTAGTAACAAGAAAGAGGCCCGCAATGGGTTCAATGGACAAGATGTTTCAGCAAGAGAAGCGAGATGAGATGGATCTTACCATAGGTTTTCTTTTCTATCTCAACTTCATCTCATTTATTGTTGCATGATCTCCTTTGTTTATTGAGATGTGTCGAGGTCTAGCTCAAGGGGCTCCAACAGGATACATGCCTCTTGGTTCAGAGAAGCTTAGAACCACATTGTTGGTTAAGACAAAGGAGGTGGATAAAATGCTAGAGCCTATTAAATCAACATGGCCCTCATCTGGTGTTAGTATTGTTTCTTATGGATGGACAAATGCAACATGCCATCCACTCATCAACTTCATGGTGTCTTCCTTGAATGGACCAGTCTTCTTGAAAGCAGTGGATGCTCTTGGAAAATACAAGGATGCACAATATATGGGTGAGTTGTTCATTAACGTTATTGAAGATGTAGGTGTTGATTCTTGTGTGCAGATTATTATAGATAATGCACTTGTTTGCAAGGTTGTTGACATGATTGTGGAAGATAAATATCCACAAATATTTTGGACACCTTTCATTGTTCATTCCTTGAATTTAGCACTTAAATCCATTGCTTTGGATGTGACATGGATCAGAAGTCTTATTGAGGATGCACGTCATATCCGCAATTTTGTACAAAACCATACCAATGCCTTGACAATCTATAAAGAGTACACACATCTATCATTGTTGAAGATTGCAGATTCGCAGTTTGCCTCCTCATTCATCAATGCTTAAGAGGTTGAGGGAGGTCAAGCCCGCTCTTGGGTCCATGGTTATTTTAGAGTTTTGGTCTCTTTTGGAGGAAGACAAATTGAGCTTCTTGAATAAAGGTCAAGGATACAATGTTAGATGATGCTTGGTGGGAGAGGGTAGATCTTACCATTAAGATTATGGACCCCATCATCTCTTTGTTATGGTTTGCAGACACGGACAAACCCATCCTAGGAGAGGTTTATGAGAGGTGGGATTCCATGATTGAGTCCGTGAGGACCATTATTTTACAGAATGAGTCCTCTTAGTATGGGACACCACCGAAGATCTTTTTCACCACCATATAGGATATTCTTATCGACAGGTGGGATAAGAATTGCACACCTTTGCATTGCTTGGCTCACTCATTGAATCCCAAATACTACAACAGTGAGTGGCTCAGTGGTGGGACGTCATGTAGATTCCCTCCTCCCATGGATCATGAGCTTTCATATGGGAGAAAGGAAGCATTTAGACAGATATATCAAGATAGAGCATCCCTTGATGAGGTGGAGGGGGGCTTCGTAGAGTTCTCCACTAACATTGAGATATTTGCTAGCTATGATGTGCTCAGAGGCAGGGGGACTAAGCAGCCCTATGCTTGGTGGGCAACTCACGGGGCAACATGCCCTCTTATACAACAGTTAGCCATGAGGATCCTCTCTCAGGTTACTTCATCCTCTTGTTGTGAGAGGAATTGGAACACATATGGGAATTTGTACAGTTTGAAGAAGAGCAGGCTTGAGCAGTCTAGGGCAGAGACAATGGTGTATGTGCACACCAACCTTCGTCTTATTTACAAACAGAGGGAGGAGTGGTTGAAGGGAAAGAGAAAGGTGTGGGATGTGTTTCCTGATGATACGGGTTTGGACAACAATGTTGAGTTGGCATTGGCCAACATGTATCTTAATGACCCAATGCTAGAGCCGGTCACTTTTGAGGATGATATTTCTCTTGAGGGGTCATCCTCCACAGCAGCAGATCCAGTTCCACAGATTGGATTGGATGTAGAGGAGCCAGAGGTTGGAGGAGAGAGTAGTGGCGGTGGTGCTGATTTTGATGATGATGACATGGAGGACTACTGACAGTCTCGTGCTATGTGATTCTTCCATCTACGATTCTAGTATCTACCTTATTTTGTATTTTCCACTGGCAATCCCACATATAGTAACATGCAGGCTGTAGCAGTGACTTATGAGTCAATGTCTATGTAACACATTTTGATTTTGATGATTTAATGAGAAAACTGCAGTTTATGGTTCAAATTTCTTGTGTATCAATGTTTGTCATTATGATTTTATCATCACTGATGTAGTACTAGTTGTATGATTAAATTTGTATCGTCATCATTTAAATGTTTTATTAATTATTTCATTTTTGTATGTGTAATTCTCTCTCTCTCTCTCTCTCATACACACACACACACACACACACATAAAACGTGTCCTCTGTGTCCTGTTTCCGGGGTCCCCGTGTCACGTGTCGGATACTTGTATTTCCGTGTCCCGTGTCAGGTGACTTAGCTAGTAAGTATTAGGTAGAAGCAGTGGGCATTGCAGTATACTTTCTTAACAAATCTCCACAAAGGTAGTGCACAATGTTACCCTTGATGAGGCTTGGTTCAACAAAAAACCTCAGGTGAACCATCTTAAAGTTTTTGTTTCTGTTGCATATGTTTTAAATTCATAAGAGAAGAAGTTCAAAGTTAATGTTTAAAGGTTACAGCACAGGGCCTACATGTTGGAAGATATTGTTACTAAGGAGGGGACTCTCAGTGCTGATGTGATTATTAATGAGAGTGCTGATGTGATGTTACTAAGGAGGGGACTCTTGTATCACGTGGATGTAAAATTACAACACTACACTCACAGACTAAGCTCACTGTGTTTCTCCTCCTAAGCTCAAGTGCCGCACACCCCAACTAAGTTTGCATAGCTTTTTATTCCAAATTAAAACATTGCATCAAGTGCTTGAATAGTAAGACACAACATTTCACTTGTTTCTGTCAGTGAAGGAATAGTGTCTGTCTAAGTGCTTTACCTGATGCTTTCATTATCAACTGTGATAACACTGGAATGTATAACGAACTGCTTGATATTTGTTTGTTAATCCTAGTTGAATTATAGGACTGCACTGTTTAGCTATGAATTTGATTCCAATAGTGATGACTAGGTGTTCAGTTTGTTACATCAACAGCATATCAGTTGAAATTTCTCCCTCTATATCTCAAAATGTATGAGATTAATTATTTGTTTTAAAGTTTAAATTATGAGGAAATATTGAGTTATAAACTGAAATAGGTTTTGGTTAGCCCCTGCTGCTAAGGCTGTGTTTATAAGATATTATGCCGATGGAGAATTATTTGTTTGATAAGCCTCAAAAGCAACATGGAGAAAAATCAGTAACCAGATATGAAACTTCATTATGTCATGAATGGAAATGGTTGAATTCTAAAATGAATATCAAATTAATATATAAAAAGGAGGAGAAATTAATGGGATAGACAGAGAAGATTGGTTAGGAGCAGAGAAAGATGATAGGAACTAGCTGGCATAACATAAAATTGAATTGGTGGTTGTGAGAGGAAAACTCAACCTGAAAATTGTTACCATGAAAAAGTACAGCCTTGTAAGACCTCTGTCAAGAACATGCTAATGGAATGAGGTTTGATTATTCAAAATAAGCTCTATAGTATTGCAATAAGCTTCTCAGGCTAACTTGTGCCAGGCTGTACTGTGGATGATTTTTTATTAAACACAGTTATTGCGAGAAGCTGTCAAAAACAGATGTTCTTGCATTGCTAGTTCCAGGCTCATCACCTCTTACTTCCAGCCTCTAGTTGGATCTGTTTACAAAAGGCACCATGAGCTAGTCTTCAAGACTAAGTCTCTCAGTCAGTGCAGACTCTATGTCACACAACCAGTGGATGGTAGGAATCTCACCACCCTCTTCTTCTTGGCCTTGGATTAGAGATGACAGTTGACAGCATTGTTGGTTCAGGCTTCTTCTTTGATCCCCCTGGGGCCCTCGCCCATTTTTTTTCTTTTGGTCATCCTAGTGTTCATTTGCATCTTTCTTTTTTAAAAATTTGGCAATGCTTTGGATTAACTTGGTGACAAGCGTGGTCTTTCTTGCAGTATGGGAATATTACAATGAAATATAGGTGGCTTACA
Organism: Picea engelmannii; assembly: GCA_009831015.1. Classification (NCBI taxonomy): domain Eukaryota; kingdom Viridiplantae; phylum Streptophyta; class Pinopsida; order Pinales; family Pinaceae; genus Picea; species Picea engelmannii. The sequence goes on along the minus strand of ML777852.1, from coordinate 451,149 downwards.
ACCCTCAAAAGCACCCCTTGGATAAGGCAGTGTGACTGGGGGGGATCTAGACTGCCAAATTCACCCAGGAATTGCACCTAGCCCCATCCACATGAAGGCCTGCTTGCATGGGGTGAGATGGCCCACAAGGGATGAAACATGCCTTTGGGAGATTTGAACCTTGGTGGTGTTATATATAATTTAGAGATGGCATGGATAAATTACAGTATATCTATGTAGGGTGGTTGGTGGTTGGTGGTAACGGTCATTATCATCCTACTGTCATCCATTTTGGTCACTAGGGTCTTCAGTGTGTCTATAGCCATTATTTGAGTAAGTCATATTTTTTCTGCCATGATTCTTTCTAAGTACTATCTTTGTTTGCATAATCCTTTATGAGCATTCATGATTCTCTAGGATATTGGCACGATTTTCTGCTAGCATGTTTACATATATGTGAATGATTTTTGACCTTGACATGCTTTGCATCATTTTTGTATTAGCTGTCTCCATTGGTGTGATTCTTTCTGAGCTGAGATTTCAACCTTCTGTGTATATAATTGATGTCTTCCTGTTATCATATCTTAGAGCTTCCATTTCATCACACTAGTTTTAGCTTGAAATTTAATCAACCATTTCAAATAACCCGTATTTGTATTTTTGTCTTGAGAAGACACGACTGAAGGCCAGAGGTATCTCCTAATAGTCCTTTCATAAACATTCCAACCTTGGCATTCTCATGAAAACATATCTTTGGCTCTGGAAAAGCTGTAGTATCCATTTTGCACTTCAAAGAATTTGTGCATGGTCATTGTTGAGGTGAGATTGATTCCTGTTTTCTGACCATTCAGGAGTGTATCAGGAAATTGGAGGAATAGAACTATATATGTCTATGACTGTTAATTCTAAGGCTTTCAGGTCCCTTGTGACTGAATTCAAAGAGGATATGGCACGGGAGCTGAAAGTTGCTGTTTATCAGGTGAAACAGAAACCCTACCAATGAAGAGAAAAGATAGTTAGATGAATGTTTTCATTAGTCAAAAGCATCTTTGATACACGTTGACAGTTTAAAAAATTTACTGTTTAGAAGGAAATCATAGATTATTCATTTCATGTTTTCAAGAGTGACAATTTATGGATATATTTTTTGGCAAACATGAAGCAAACACAGGTTAATATTCTGAATGTCAGCGACAGAGGAGATACCTTACAAATTGAATGGGCCGTTTTGCCAGCTGACACTAGTAATTATATGACAAATAGTACTGCTGAGGTTAAATAACTGAATTCTTGTCTTTTCCAATTAAATGTATGATGAATGAGGATGATTGAACAGTACTCTCAGATTATTCATGTATGTTGAGAAGTTTAGTTTTATAGACTGATGAAATAAGTTGTTCTTTTTCTTGTTTTTGTGTACCTGTTTCCTTTTGTTCAACTGTTATTGATTTTCATCTCTGCAGACAATCATCTCCCTTTTAAATGGACATCAAGTTCACCTTCGTGATGCCTTCGGAACTTACCATCTATTGAGCTGGAAGATTTTGCCACCTTCGAAAAGGTATAGTAGTGGTGCTTGTAAATAATTCAAAATATATTGTGGCTAGTTATTTGTTATGGTTTTACTTGAGCTGTAACTGAGTTTCATGCTTAACAATCAGATAAATTAAGAACAGTGGACATAAACTTGTTATTTCTATCTGTTAAAATTGCATAACCAAGGCAATTTATGGATAATCTAAGTAAACCTGAAATCAAGATCTGATTTAAAGTAAAATTTAAAAGACAACTTTCTACTTGCAAATGAGAGACAAATTGATAAAATACAGCTGGCATTACTCAGTTACTTCCATTTATAGTTGATTGTTTTCAGGAATGATGGAAGGCAATTAAATATTTGTTACCAATAATCTGCATGTGAGCTTGGTAGTTGATGCTACAAAAGAGAAACACTGTAGTTTGGTGATCCTAATTGACTTTATCTTAATAAAACAATATGGAAAATTTGCAGAGATAAAAGTAAACAGTGTTGAGAGTGAATCCACTCAAAGTTACAAGTTTTGAATGATTGTTAAAAATAATTAATCAAGACATAATACATGTGCAAACGACTTAAATAAATAAGAGAAAGGGAAAAATAATCATAAAATCATTCACAGAATGAAGAAATCATCATGAAGCTCTTATTCCCACTTGATTTTACGAAAATCGAGCACATAAAGAAACCGAGATAACCTGAAAGAGTTTTCCAGATTGTATATGAAGAGAGAAAGCAGAAACTTTCTTATATAGGGCTATAATCAAGTCGAGTTAATCCATTTATGAATGTGGGATAAACCGACAAAGTGAAATAAAACATAAAA
>ML777852.1:437389-448189 GCA_009831015.1 Picea engelmannii | reverse complement strand
GAATGGAGGGACATAAAGAAAACTATGGAAACTTAAGTGAAGTGGGTTTTTAGGTTGAGATTCTTTGGAGAGATCTCAACCATTGATTAGAGATGAGATGGTGAGATCTCATCCACCCATTCATTTAGGTATCCTTATGTTTCCTTAAGAGGGGCGCATAGGGCATTTGGATGCTCAATTCACACATATGTTCACTTGGAGAGGAAGAGTGAAGCTTTGGAGATGAGAATGGAAGCATTGTGAGAGGGTTTCAAGGGTGCCTCCTTCCATGGAGAGTGCTAGGAAGCTTAGGCTGCCATTGTTTTGTGGTGAGGATACTTGCTTGGAGGAGGGCGCACTTATAGCAGGGAGCACTTCCACCCATCAGTTTGCTTTGAGGACAGTTTCAGTGGAGAGGCAGCACACTTATTTAGAGTTTGTGTGCAAGGGTTTCTTCATCAGAGCTTCAGAGAGCTTGGGTGCAAGGATTCAACGAGATTGGGCAATTTTGGAGAAGGGCACACCATGCCTAGGTGCATATTCTTGCTTGAACCTGTATAGCAGCTTGAGAGGGGCTGCCACTGTAACAGGTTCATTTATTTCATACTCGTTGTATCTCACATGCTTTACTTCACTTATATATACTCATATTCCAAACTGGTTTTCCGGGGGGGGGGGGGGGTTATCCAGGGTCATGTTGACCAAAAATACCTGTGTTCATTTTCATGTGTGTTAGAGTTTAGAACAACAGTATTTTTCAGCTGTAAAGATCGAGAGGAGTGTTATATGTTTTAAGGTTTGCATGTGCTAACTTTCAGTGACTAAAACAATTGCAAGGGCACCTTAAAAGAGAATATAATCATCAGGATTGAAGGCAGAAATTTACAGACCTGTTTGCTGTCCTAAAACAGCAGCAAGAACAGCTTTATTAAAATAAACTTAGAGCCCAACAGAACAGGTCAAAGACAGATCTGTTGGGCAGCCTTCTAGTTCCTCAAAAAATCTTCAGCTGTAAGATATATCAAGCTACCTACTAGTTGCCTGTATACTGACTCATTAACTGCCTTAGAGTCAGTTTTGGCTGAAATTTTCAACCCTTTCTCCATAGGTGTAAACCAAATTTTGCAATCTGTCATTCTGAACTTGTCCGACAAACTCCTGGCATATTTTGTTTGCGAGACAAAAATGCTGCTACCTGTTTGCCAAACTTCTACACCTAGAGAATAGTGTTGGAGGCTTAGATCTATCATGTCAAAAGCTTTGTTCATATTGAATTTGATCTATATTATTGCACTTGCCTCACTACCTGTAATGATGATATCATCTACATATATGACTAGAAGGATGATATCATTACCAATTCTTTTGACATACATGTTGGAATCTGAAGGACTCTGTTGGAACCCCTGTTCATCCAAATACCTGTCAATCTTGATGTACCATGCCCTAGGTGCTTGTTTTAGACCAAATAAAGCCTTCTTCAATCTGCAGACCAAATGCTCCTTCCTTGAAACCTGAAAACCCTGCGGTTGATACATGTATACCTCTTTCTCCAAATCTCCATCGAGGAAGGCACTCTTCACGTCCATCTGATGGACCTTCCAGCTATTCTGTGATGCCATGGCTAGAACGAGATGAATGGTGCTCATCTTTGATATAGGAGCAAAGGTCTCCTCATAATCAATGCACTCTCGTTGAGAGAACCCTTTTTCAACCAATCGTGCATTGTACTTGTCAAGTGTACCATCTGCCTTGTACTTGACCTTGTACCATCTGTCTTGTACTTGACCTTGTACATCCATTTGCAGCGGTTAGGGACCTAACCCCTCACATAGGTAGAACAATGTATTCCGATGTAATAAAGGTCAATATTAATAAGGCCTTGCAATAAAGTAGAATAAGTTGAATGTAAGAAGACCTAATAGAAGCTTCCGCTTCTAGAAGGATCTTTCTCTAGATGGTTCTATTGATAGACATATTTAGTATAAATAGGAGTCGAGGGTATGAGAACCCTAGCTTGGATATTATTGTAATAGAGCTCTGCTCGATTGGAGTTTGCCCCCTCGAAGAGGCCCGTGAACATTGCTCTCAGAATCAAAGTGCTATTTGTAGTGTTATTTTGATATCATTTCTGTGTTATTCTGGTGATTGTTTTGGTTATATTGTTGTTTATCTGCCATTTCTAGCATTTTATTTTTGTTTTGCATACTTTTTATATCTGACATATTACAAGTGGTATTAGAGCACTTTTCTCTGCAGAAATTGTGGGTTAATTTTTTTCCAGGGTAGAGACGTATTCCGGTGTCTTTAAGCCACAAAGATTTGTCGTTACGCGCATAAAACCGCGGTTGAGGGATTCATACATGTAGGAAATACAAGTGGTACTTAAGCTCACATCTGTTGGCCACCCTTGTAACCCCTGTTGGTACCTCTTCGAGTGGTAGCGCAGCAGACAACACCTGTGTACGGATCGACCTAGATTTCCTGAAGCCTTCTTTAGATAACCGATCGACCGCCTGACTGCTATAGTGCCACTGAGAACAACACTTGGGAAGATACTCTCTAGTACCTGGGTAGTCGGGTAGTATGGCTAAGGGCATGGTCTAGCCTCCTTAGTTAGTGCTCTGAGATATTGGGCCGAGTACGATTGTTGGACCCTGCATGTATATTAGAGAGCTATAGCACAGGGCAAACCCTTGTCTGTAGAATCCTTGAATACCTAACCCTTGGGGACGGAAACCAAAACATTAAAATAGACAAGATCTATTTCTGCACAACTGTGTTCAGGTTGCCAAATCACTACACATTTCTTCTTGGATAAACATTTGGGCATTTCATCACTGCAGTATTCTTCAGACCGAAGTATAACTCCGCAAGTGTAAAAAAAAAGTCTGGAAATTTTTGCACCATTATTTGAGACCTATTCCATTGGATTTATCTCTTCGCCCTTGTCACATTCATACATATCATTTTTCAGCAAAATTTTTGATCCCACCCGCTCCGTTTCGGTCCTCTCGTCATCATGGCCCATACCCGTAGCCAAGACTTGGAAGCTCAATTCAATACCTTGCAATCTAATTTCACAGAGACCCAACAAGAAGTGAAACAACTCAGTGCCAATGTTGCCACCATCAATACCACCATGCAGTTCTCCATCGCTACCTCAATCGAGGAACTCAAACAAGACATGACTACCCAGCTTGAATTTGTCGTCTCGATGATCTGCATCAAGCTGCATATCCCTACAGATAACCCTTTATCTGACCCACCTCCACATACCGAAGCTGAAACTTCCTCTCATTCCCATAATTTTCAGCCCCATCACTTTCAGCGTGACCTACGCCTTCCGTGGGTGGATGTGACCAAATTTGATGGCTCAGATCCCACTGGTTGGGTAACCCGAATGGAACATTATTTCTCTTAATACGACATTATAGATGACTTGGCCAAACTCCAGTATGGTGTTCTCCATCTAGATCAAGAACGTTGGCAATGGAGAAAAACTTACCGTCAAGGGTATATTGCTTGGACACACTTTGTGGCAGAGCTTTATGAACGCTTTGACACTGACACCAACCATTTAGGCCGTTTGACAAAGTTGAAACAATTAGGAACAGTGGAAGACTTTATAGCTGTTTTTGAGCGCTTGGCTTTTTGGACAGAGGGCATGTCTGATGCCTTTTTCCGAGAATGTTTTATCAGTGGCCTCAAGGATGAGATTCATGCCCATGTCCTCATGGCTTGGCCTCAGAGTTGGGTGGAGGCTACTAAAAGAGCTAAAGAAGCACAACAGGTTGTATCTTCTCGAAACCGGAAACCCTCCTTTATTCCTCGCACTAAACCAATAAATTCCACTACTCCATCTGCTCCACTAAAGATCCAAAAATTGACTAGGGCTGAAATGGCTGAACGCCAACTCAAAGACCTTTGTTATAATTGTGATGACAAATATTTTCCGGGCCACAAGTGTAAGGAACAAAAGCTTTTTATGGCCATCTTGGAGGATATTTTGGAAGAGGATGTTGAAACTCCCTTTGTGTCTGAGTCACCTGAAACCACTGACATAACCCCCCCTCAGACCCTCTCGAAGTAGAACCGGTCATTTCCCTAAATGCTCTCACTGGCTTCTCTGCTCCCCAAACCCTCAAGCTAATTGGTTACATCAAGCATAGGAAGGTCATCATTCTTGTTGATAGTGGAAGTACCCATAATTTTATTCATCGCCGCATTGCCTAAGAAACTCATTGCTATATCCATGCAGTCAATAGTTTCCAAATCATGATTGTCAATGGCGGTTCCATGAAATGTGGAGAGCATTGTGAAAATGTGCGTCTCCAAATTGGTGACTACCACCTGAAATCTCATATGTTTGCTACCGACATGGGCGGTTGTGACATTGTGTTAGGTGCAGACTGGCTAAGGACTTTGGGTCCCATTCTCATAGATTTCAAGGAATTAACCATGCTATTCGACCAGAAGGGCCAAAAATATAAGTTCCAAGGCATCACCGCCCGTTCACCTGAGATCATTAGTTCCCATTGCATGGAAAAGCTGCTCAAAAAAGGTCATTCTGGCGTTATTGCCCAACTCCATGCCATACAAGCAACTGAGACACCCTTTGTGCCGCAAGACCTCCAATCCATCCTCTCTAAATATCAGTTGGTCTTTTCCACTCTCCAGGGACTCCCGCCTTCTCGTGGTGTTCATGATCATTCCATTCCCCTTATACCAGGAAGCCTTCCTCCCAATATCCGTCCCTATCGTCACCCCTTTTCCCAAAAAAATTAAATTGAGAAAATGGTTCAAGAACTGCTTAATGCAGGCGTTATCCGCCCTAGTACGAGCCCCTACTCTTCTCCCGTGGTCATGGTTCTGAAGAAAGAAGGTTCTTGGCGCATGTGTCCTGACTTCCGTGCCCTCAACAAACTCACCATTAAAGACAAATTTCCCATTCCTCTCATTGGTGACCTCTTGGATGAATTAAGTGGTGCCCAGTTCTTTACTAAACTTGATCTTCGTTCTGGCTACCATCAGATCCGTATGAAAGAGGCAGACATTCCTAAGACTGCCTTTAGAACTCATGAAGGCCACTATGAGTTTTTGGTCATGCCCTTTGGCTTGTGTAATGCCCCCTCCACCTTCCAAAGCCTCATGAATCATGTCTTTCGCCCTTTTCTTCGTCATTTTGTCTTAGTTTTCTTTGACGATATCCTCATCTATAGCAAAACCTGGACAAACCATCTTGCTCATGTGGACCACGTTCTTCATCTACTCTCTCAGCACCAACTTTTCCTGAAACAATCGAAATGTGCTTTTGGCGCCTCAAAAGTCGAGTACTTGGGTCATCTTGTTGGCAAGAACGACGTCAGGGTGGATCCTAAAAAGATTGAAGCTATGCAAGACTGGCCTCACCCAAAGATTCTCAAAAGCTTGCGAGGATTTCTGGGCTTAACAGGTTATTATCGCAAGTTTGTTAAGAATTATGGAAAGATTGCGGCACCTCTCATCGCACTTCTTAAAAAGAATTCTTTCACTTGGACTCCAACAGCTGCTCATGCTTTTCAAACCTTGAAGATGGCCATGTGCACCACTCCAGTCCCGACCCTTCTTGATTTCACAAAGACCTTTGTCCTGGAATGTGATGCTTCAGGGAAAGGTATTGACGCTGTCCTTATGCAAGAGGGTCGACCTTTGACATTTACTAACAAACAACTGTCTGAACGAAATTTGGGCAAATCAATCTATGAAAAGGAAATGTTGGCTATTCTGCATGTCGTTGATTTGTGGCGCCCTTATCTATTGGGGCAACGCTTCCAAATTAAGACAGATCATCAAAGCCTCAAGTATTTTTTGGAACAATGCATTTCCTCCCCAGAGCAACAAAAATGGGTGACTAAGCTCTTTGGATATGATTATGAGATCATTTACAAGAAAGGCAAAGACAATGTGGTTGCAGATGCACTTTTCCAAAAATATGAAGATGAAGGCTCCTTTTTTCTCTCTCCGTCATTGTACCAGATTGGCTCCAAGCCATTCGCTAGGAATGACTACATGATCCCAAAAGTTCGCATCTGATACAACAATTGCAGTCCAATTCTCTAGTTTCCCCAGGGTACTCTTGGCTCCATGATGAGCTTCGATACAAAGGCCGTTTGTATTTAAGTAAACAGTCAAAACTTAAATCCATGGTGCTTTCTGAGCTTCATGTTACACCCACAGCTGGGCACTTTGGGTTTACCAAAACCTATGACAGGGTCAAACATTCTTTTTTTCTGGGATGGTATGAAACAAGACATTCGTAATTTTGTGGCTGAATGTGATGTGTGTCAACGCAACAAGGGAGAAACAATAAAATCTCCTGGCACACTACAACCGCTTTCGATTCCACTTGCTATTTGGAGGGATATCTCTATGGATTTTATTACAGGCTTACCTAAATCGGGCAATAAATCAGTCATCATGGTGGTAGTTGATCGCCTTTCCAAGTATGCTCATTTTTGTGCTCTTCAACACCCATTTACAGCATCCACAGTGGCTCAACTTTTAATGGATCAGGTCTTCAAGCTTCATGGCATGCCGCATTCTATTGTTTCTGATTGCGACCCAACTTTTACCAGCAATTTTTGGTAAGAACTATTCAAGCTACAAGGCACCCAATTGCATCTCAACGCAACTTATCATCCCCAGACGGATGGTCAAACTGAAGTTGTCAACAAGTGTTTGGAAACATATTTGAGGTGTTTTGCATCAGAAAAGAAAAATCAGTGGGTTCAATGGTTACCCCTAGCTAAATGGTGGTACAACACTTCATACCATACAACTACCCGCATGACTCCTTTTGAAGCGGTATATGGACAAAAGCCACCGTCAGTTCTCTCATATTTACTAGGTGAGCGTCGCCTGTGTCAGCGAACCATCAAGGAAGTTTTAGTCCAGTGGAAAGATACAACTCTAGCAGATGCCACTTGGGAACCAGCTACCATTTTGCAACAGTTTCCACATCTCAAGCCTTGAGGACAAGGCTGTTTTTTAAGGGGGAGGACATGTTAGGGACCTAACCCCTTACATAGGTAGAACAATGTATTCCGTTGTAATAAAGGTCAATATTAATAAGGCTTTGCAATAAAGTAGAATAAGTCGAATGTAAGAAGACCTAATAGAATCTTCCGCTTCTAGAAGGATCTTCCAATAGATGGTTCTATTGATAGACATATTTAGTATAAATAGGAGTTGAGGGTATGCGAACCCTAGCTTGGATATTATTGTAATAGAGCTCTTCTCGACTGGAGGTTGCCCCCTCGAAGAGGCCCGTGAACATTGCTCTCAGAATCAAAGTGCTCTTTCTAGTGTTATTTTGATATCATTTCCGTGTTATTGTGGTGATTGTTCTGGTTATATTGTTGTTTATCTGCCATTTCTAGCATTTTATTTCTGTTTTGCATACTTTTTATATTTGGCATATTACAACAGCCAATGGGTTTCTTCCCTGATGTAAGTCGTGTGAGATCCCAAGTTTGATTTTTGATTTTTCATCAAACTCTCATGTTCGGCTGCCATGGTCTTTTCCCATTCAGGTCACCCTTGTGCTTTCTCGAACATTTGTGGCACATAGATTTCCTGAATATTGGCCATAAGACAAGAGTTGACTACGTTTGTTGTTTGTTTGCTCTTTCCTCTCGATGATCATCCCTCAATCATTTCACGTATTCAAATTTCAAACATCTCTAATGGTGTTGTGCCACCATTTGGGTCTCTTCTTGGGATCCTCATCCAAGTCAATATTTTTACCATGACTTCGACCACCTATATCTGGATTAGGAATTATTGGTCTAGGAGACTCCTCATGCTCGAAATCTCCCCCCCCCCCTTCAGGTGGAGCTACGTGAAGCTTGACACATGAATCTTCAGCCACTTCTGGCTTCGACCTTTCCTCGAGAGATGTTTGGAAAGGTCCAACCTCCTCATCAACAACAACATCTCTACTGAAGCTTACCTTATCAGTGTTGGTATCAACCAACCTGTAAGCCTTATGAGTGTCGATGTACTTTGTAATCATCAACTTCTTGCTCTTTGGATCTAACTTGGCTCCGTTCTCAACTGGAATCCAAGTGTAGGCAGTGGAACCAAAGACTTTAAGATGACTTACTTTGAGCTTTCTTCCAGACCATGCTTCCTCTAGGGGCTTCTGCTTCACCGCCATCGTGGGAGATCTATTCAACAGGTATACTGTTGTGAACATTGCCTCAGCCCAAAACCTCTTTGGAAAAGACTTGTTCTGCAACATACACCTAGCCATCTCTGTGATAGTACGATTTCGCCTCTCAACCACTCCATTTTGATGTGGAGTGTAGGGTGTAGTATATCGTCTTTGGATCCCATGTTTAGTACAAAATTCATTAAACACGTTTAATGAATTCTTTGAACCTGACTCTTTCTCTAATAATGCTTTGAACTTTTGAAATTCATTAAACACGTTTAATTTTAGAAAATACACCCACATTTTCCTACTGAAATCATCAACAAACAGGAGGAAGTACTTGACATTGGTGATTGATGTTGTGTTCATTGGTCCACATATGTCTGCATGAATCAGATAAAGGACTCTCTGTGCTCTCCAAGCTTGTCCTTCATTAAATGGTGTTCTATGTTGCTTCCCTACCTAGCAAGCTCTACAAACTCCCCGGATCTTCTGCGGAATGTCCGGAAGCCCATCTACTAGTTTCTCTCATGCCAATTGAGAGAGGTAGGTCAAGTTGAGGTCCCCATACCTATGATGCCATGGGGTACTGATGTCAAATGCACTCTTAGTTGCTAGTGCATGCTCTTTGACCTATCCAATATCCACCAGTCTGAACAACCCGTGGTTTTACTGCTCGGGTTTCTTATGGAAGACATGCCTAAAGGGAATTATAAAACCCCCTAAATGTGCTTCTCTATGTTTATTAGTTTCATACTCATCTTATATGTCTCCTCCACAATATTCATTTGGGAGATTCTTCTCCTCTCCTGAGTTATCATCCCGAATTTCGGCTGCAGACATTCTTCACATGCTTACACTGACTTCAAACATTTCATTGTCATTCTAAAGTCATCTTACATACTATTTTCCATGTCACGTTGCCATGTCTTGTTGCATATTGTAGAATTTCATATGGGTGCATACATAACACAATAACCATAATATATTGGAGAAAATAATAAATGCCACATATTAATGATTCCACTCTTGCAGGCCTCCATGACCTGTGAATTAGGCTTTCTCATCTAACTTAGTCTAGTCCTTCTCCATTCAAATTGATGGTTCCCATAAACATTAAACTGGGGGGGTTTTTCTTGGGCAACATTTGATCGAGTCTTTGATGCAACACAAGTTAATATCTTCTTATTAAACTAATCATCTAATAAGAATAGTTTGAACAATTTCAATTGATCCACATTCACCATAGATGCTCACATATGGAGGTAATTCCAAATGAAAGGTAGTTTATCTAGTCTTCTCTAGAATTTTGAACTCACTATATCTTATCGGTTTCATTTCTTTGGATGGCCCTTTACACCCTTCCTTTGACAAGTCTAACCACATTTGATCTTTGTCATGGAAATCATGTGTTGTTTGTTGTTCATCATGCCTCTCTTTGTACTTTGCATAATGCTCCTTCAAGTGTTTTTGGAAGAAATTCCAAGCAAGTCCCAAACAAAGAAATTTCAAATTTATGTTGAGCTTTGAAATGCTGAACTATAATAGTTCTGAATGAATGATAAATTTTTGTCCAAAGTATTGGGATGGTTCTAACCTACAACTATTGTACCGATGTTTGATTCATTGCCTTAGACTGCCCATTTGTTCGTGGATGAAAGTTGTACTTCTCTACAATGTTGTGTTCATTAGTGTCCCGTTAACACTATTTTCTGCACCTTAAATCAGATCTGAAATAGGAAGAAACCTGCACAGAAAAAGTGTTAAGTGTAGGAAATCTGCCCTCAAAATGTCATTGACAGAGTTCTCTCCATTCGGGCTGGTGCATTGATCCGGATTATTTTCGGCACGAAATGAGAGCGGAGATATAATAAAGAAATGCACAGAGATATCGCGTATATCCAGTAATATAACAGAAATATATCAGAGATGTAACCATAAACACAGAGATACAGTAATACACGATTTCTATTAATAAACGAAATGTACAGAGACTGTAAAAATACAGAGTGAAAGACTTGCTAGAATGGTAGCAGCTTATCTCTGAGAAGAGATGTGACGACTACTCGCATTCGCAAGAAGATGATTACAATGAGACTCTGAAGGCCCTTTTACAATAGACGGGAATGCCAAAAGTCCTAGACATTCAAAAACCTAACCGTAGGAGATGAAGCGCCAAAAGTCATGTGGGCCCCGTTTGGGTAAGTGAGTACATCAACTTCCCGGGGTCGTAACTTTTGCATACGATCTCTGTTTTAGGCGTGTGATAGCTCGTTGGAAAGGTATTGTCGAGGAGATTCATTTTGGGGGCTCAATCATGCCTTCGACTATCATTGAGAACCTCGATCTCGAAAAACCTTCATTTGGACCCCCTCAAAATGGCCCCGGAAGTTAAAACCTACTAAAAATAGTAAATTGCCAAAATGGCCAGAAAATTGTTTTGAGCCATTTGGAAAAGGTGGGTGGCCATTGATATCCACTTGGATCAATCCTCCCTCCTTAGGAAGCAATGGTCTCCATTGCGTTGAGTTCCCGGGGGAGAGGGAAAAGCATTTGTTGAATCTGCATCTTGGTGAGCTGCTTGTCTTGCTGGAGAAGTCGCGCTGCTTAGTTTGTGGAAATCT